>JALIZH010011021.1:0-42303 GCA_030522465.1 Rhipicephalus appendiculatus
AAACTAGCCCTTCAGACAATTCACTTTCCTTCGTTCTAAGAAATAAAAGGGAAATTAGCAGCATATTTTATGGAATTAAAGGTATGAGGTCCATTCGATTTTTAAGGGTACATCATTTGACATGCGCCGTAACAGAACCTAACCGCAACAGACAAAATGCATACTCTTTGTTAACCCATTAGGGACCGGTTTTTTTTTTGTGAGTCTTGTGAAAGCAGATGTGATTTTTTATCGTATCTACCTCTGTATATATCACACTGAAAATTTCATCTTGAACGAGCTCTTAGTTTACCAAATATGGCCCGTGACGATATGGTCACTCTAGGCCCATAGCCTACAGTAAAACTCACCAAGTGAGGAATTTTGTTTAAGGCCGTGACACATCGCGAAAAAAAACTAGGGATTTGTTGGGCACTGATTGTAAAATGAGGTGAAGCACGCAACGCACATGACGACTTCGCATTTATTGCATTGTGTCGTCACCGTGCTGATGCAATTGTCTCTAGCGCACTTTCACCTTTTGCCGTTAGGCACAGCTTCATCGAAGTGGACTGTTTGATCCTTCAAAATGTGGACCACAAGGCGCGCTGTCAACAAGCGTCGACGTTTTTCGACGGCCAGTTTCTTTTGGCTTGTTATCCCATCTTGTCAGGTAGCTTTGAGGGATTTGCGTCCGGAATTCAAAGTGAGTGACGTTGGATCATGTGCCGCCTACTTGTTAGGTTGTCTACGACTTAGGTGCACGGAACGCCAGGTGGTCGAAATTTCCGGAGCCCTCCACTATGGCGTCCCTCACAATCATGTCATCGTTTTGGGACGTTAACTCCCAACAGTTATATAATATACTTAGGTTGTCTATGAGACTATCAGAATCCTTATTCGCGAAATCTTCGTCTGAGTAGGTGGTAGCCTCCGATAGCTCAATGTAGATAGCCGACACATCTTTATCGTCCTCTTCGAGTATTCTGGCTACATAATTTAAAGTAAACCTGGGCATAAAATAAATTGGCACGCGAGTGTAGCGGAATCACCCTTCAAGGAGCGTAAAACGAAGGAACGAACATAACCAAAAGGGGGAGCCTAAAGGCCTAGCGTGACCATATGGCAACACGTAAAATAGCACGCTTGTTCGCAAGCACGACTTTGGTTAATCTACTTCAAATTTTCACCGGAGATTGCATAGTGCACGTACTCTACAGGGACATGTGCATCACGCTACTGCAAAAAATAAAAGTACAAAGAAATGTGTTTACCCGAAGGACGTTGCATGCCGACGCGCCAAAGTGTAGAACCACTATTTCGCGCGTTTTAGCAGCTCCCCAATAAACAAAGAAAAATTCTGCGACATGGTGTCTGTAAGGAGCAGCCTGAGCTGTCACAAGGCGTATTGCCGTGGTTTCGGCGGGGTTTTTTAAACTTGTATAAATTGAAAGGCTTCGTCGGGATTTTCGTGACCATATGGTCACGCTGGTACCTAATGTATTCCTTCATGCTCGCTTCATGTCATGAACATCTACATATAAAATGGCCATATTAAGCGAAAGAAAACTTGCGAGGAAGTTCTATTTATTCGCGTTATGGTGGTTGGTTGATCATATTGTTCCACTTTGCGATGCCGGTAACATATACGGGGCCGAAAATGATCGACAGAAGTACGACTGGAAAGCAGGCCGAGGACTCAGTGTGATTACATTGTTTTCCGTCCATGCGTTCCCCCAATTTTTCCTTGTTAGTGCTTGCAGGCGCCTTCGAATCCGTATTTTTTCAGCGGGATTCTTCCTACGTTCAATGCGATGCAATTTCGGAAAGCTCCCCAAAGTTAGCGCTGTTTATTTATTTTCAATCCAAGCTTGTTATGACTCCCAGATTTGGCTGGCGTCGTACGCGAGAAGCCCGTCACCCATCAGCGCAGAAAAATTAGGCCCTCGAAGGAGAGTTGGTCTCGTTCGTAATTGTACTTGCCGTTTTTCAATAAATTGTGCCCTCTTATCGTGGGCTGGTTGGCAGTCTTACTTTTCATCGCTTGTCATTTTACGTTGGCACATTTCGCTGTTTCCTAGGTATAAACGCATGGCCGTCACTGTTGCCTGTGGTAACTCAAGCGGTGCAATGCTAAGCACGTGACGTGGACGAAGGTCCAATTACAGTCATATGGAAAGAAAACAGTTAGGAGGAGCATTGGGCAATGCGATTGAAGCAAAGAAAGAAAGGAAAATAGCCCGTCAGTCATGCACACGTCAAGCATCGCTCCTCATTTTTTTTTCATTTTGCCTCTTGTCGTGCGTTCAGAGCTTTCTTCCACACCCTTTCCTGTCTTTGCTTTCCAAGCTCCTTTACCCTTCCCAAGTACAGGGTAACCAACAGAAGAATACCTTTTGTCAACCTCCCTGTCTTTCCTTTAGCTCGCTCGGTCTCTCTTCCTGCTGTCATCTGTCTGCGAAAAGAATATTGTAAATTCTAAACGTTTTTTGTTTCGTTTTAGTATCGATTTTCGGTGCCTTTCCAGACAATCTGCGATATCCCTGTCGTCCAGAGGCAAACGCTTCTCTCACAATCAATTTTCCACAATGGTTCTTTCGGAAGCTTCTTATGTATGTTTTACATAATATCATACACGCATGGTGATCCAAGCCTTATCTCCTACCTTTGTAGAGAGCAATTTTTCGTTGAGACAGGCTTTTGTGACACGTGTACGGTAAGCCTCTCGCACGTATCGCGTATCACGTAGCACGTATCCTCCTTAATCCTCCAAACGCTACCCTAGTTGCAGGCGAGATTTCCTTCTCTACTGTGCATGCATGCGCATTCAACGCGCGAGATTTAAGTCACGAAAATGCCATCATTTCTTGTTACTCAACAAGGCTCCTCCTTTAAAGCAATTTATTAATGTCGCTATATATATATATATATATATATATATATACCTGCCTGTTGCTCCAAAACGCGGCAGCCAAGGATATCAAAAGGATTTAGCAGCATCTTTTCACTTAGTTAAGACATGCAAGCGACATTGATCAATTGCATGAAAGGAGGAGCCTTGTTGAATAACAAGAAATGATGGCATTTTTGTGACTTAAAACTCGCGCGTATATACATATATATATATATATACTGAATTTCTCCTTGAAAAAAAATGCAATCTGACGGCGCGATAAGCTTAGGCTACAGTACTGCCGCCATTGATGCACGGGCCTTTTTCGGGTGCAGCAGGTTTCGCACATCTCTGTTTATCGGCGTACAATCATACCAGCAAACGGGGAAGGTTTTTCAGTTCAAATTTTTTACTCAACATGAAAGAATTATTTCATTAAGTGGGAGGAGGTTGAGAAGAGCAACAAGGCAACTCTACTAATTTAGCAAAAATATTCGCGAAGAATCCATCACTTTTAATATTTTGCTTAATACACGCAAGTATCTCAAATATTAAGCTTCAAATGTGTTGGCGTCACGTGGTAGGGGACGCCAACAGGCAAAAAAATAGTGTTTCACACTCGCCGTAATGGCTACTGGCGGCGGTGACTGATATGAGCACGTTTGAATGCATATATGTACCCTATAAAAAGTGGAAGGAGAGATGACCGCAGCTGTAGCTCAGTTGGTAGAGCGTCGGAAGCGTTATTATAAGATCGCAGGTTCGGTCCCTGCCGGCGGCAAGTTATCTTTTCGTCGACTTTTTTTTGTTCACATTTATGTTACAATTACTTCTAATAACATCCTCTATACTTTCCTTGGCATCATTGTCTGTCAGTTCGGATTAATATTGCATCTAACAAAGAAAACGAGCCCTTAAGTTTACAAGTGCTGAGAGGGTAACGTAAAAGGCGTCTAGTATGTCTATGAACATTTTCTTTAGGGCTAAAGTTTATCAATCATCGTGCTTTATCTCACGTCGAAGAGAAAAACACTCTACGCTCTTTTTACCTGATCTCCCAGCTAAATCAATCTATCCATTTATTCATCTAATGGTGCTCTTTCTCCGGTCCCATTACTCTCGTTCCATGCCATTCTTTAAACAAGCGCCTTGCCTTTTGAGTGTACATCCTTTTATTTCCGAAACAAAGGAAAAAAGATGTCACAAATCCTGCTTTAATTATATTCCCACTTAGAAAGAACGCGAACGGAGCCAATCGTCACGTAATTTAATATTAGTAAAGGTTTCACTACCACACGCACTTTTATGACAATATTCCAAGTAGTGGTTATATGATACATACACTGTTTGAAAATTTTATTCATATTTATTGAATTCCTGCGAATGCATTGGTGTGAAACATCCAACAATGACTAATATGCCTTTGTTTCCGGTTGTATAAATACCGTACTTGTCCGTAGAAAACAGGCCCTCGCCAGCTAAAAATGAAACGCAAAACAAGAGAATTTCTGTTGTTTTGTGTGGTTTTGTGTTCTCGTTTAGTCAACAAGATGATTTTCCCTCGCCAGAGAAGTTTTAGTCAAACCCTAGGCTTTAAATACCGCACTTCAGCTTGTTTTGACATAGGCGTTAACTGCAGTGACAAAGCGCTTTGACCTCATGGCCCTTACGTTATACGCAATTTGAATTAAGAGCACGCGGTTGTAAATCCACGAGGCAGCGTTTGCTGCACCAATTTGGTCAGGCTTAAAACGGTCATTCTTCACCTCATAATTTAGCATGACTTTCTTTACCACGCATTGGCGTTGCACGCCGCAAAGAGACTTGACCTTCAGTAAGACGATATTCCAATTTCATCTATACTCCGAGGTCGTCATGAGAACTCCGCAACCGGTCCAGATCTTTTCGCGCATCCCAACAGTGGTTACGTTCCACGCGAGTCAAAAGAACACTACAAAAACGTCTCAAATCAAAACTCTGCGCAGAATTCATGCGCATAGCTAGCTGGAACAATAGGATGATAAGCTATTTGCAATGTTGCACCTTTCGCGCATTTAATGGTTCAATATTGGTAAAATTTTTTGGTCTGGGCAGATATCAGCAGCAGGTAGGCAATGTTAAACAAAACCTGATTGACCATACCCTGCAAAAGTGACTGGTATGTATTTTACAGCTATTTTTGATGAAATGTACAAAGGGAAGTTTGGAGCCAATGCATGGCGCCGGCTACTCCTCTTCTCTTGCATAACAGATCCCAAGTACCACGTAGATGTTATGTGAAGCATCCGGAGATAAGGTGACTGGGTTGTAAATTTTTTATTGAGCGAGACGTTATGAAAAGACGCTAAAGATATGTACAAATGTTGCACGCACAGACATATGTTGAACAGTCGCATACCTTTGATAGAATCAGTTGTTTACAGTTCTGTAACGATGCCAACAGAAACATGGGCATTGCCAACACCAGGAGCCCTAAGCTGATATGTAGAGCTTGTGCTTGCAAGGATGGTAGCCCGGGATAGTGCTAGGTCAGCCAAATACAGTGGATGGCGCCTAAGTATACAACTGACGTTAAATCGACATGACTCCATCATCGGAGTACGTATGCAATGTTTATAAAATTATATAGCCAGCACTGCAACCACAATATACGTTTCACCAACATTACGCCTGCATGGGGTTTTTTCCAAAGCCGCCTCGACACCTGACGTGGCTCTGTGGTAGAATACTGGATTGCCACGCTGAATGCTTGGGTTCGATTCCTGCTCGGGACTCTGATTCTTTGTATTCCTCGTATTTTGTATTCCTCGCGCCAACGCCACCGACGTCCGTTTTTCTTAACGCTGTCGCCTTTAAATTACCAGTGTCAACGCCACCGATGCTAGTTTCTCTTAACGCTCTGGCAGTTCATTTACCATTGTCTGTTCTCGCCGTTAGATTAAATTGTCAAAGTCTTGTGGCACATACCCGCATTTCGCGGCCCGTGGTATACGGGTATGAGCCACACATGTCTGGAGAAATGAGTTTGTCGACGTACGCGACGAGATTTTCACGTTATTCAAGTCACGACGAGCCCGATGTATTCATCAAATCCTCTTACCCTGCCATACTAACTTTGGTCGACCTCAAGTTAAGGAGGCGATCAGGAGAGCATCCGGACGTAGGCGGCTAGATAGATAGATAGATAGATAGATAGATAGATAGATAGATAGATAGATAGATAGATAGATAGATAGATAGATAGATAGATAGATAGATAGATAGATAGATAGATAGATAGATAGATAGATAGATAGATAGATAGATAGATAGATAGAAACGCTCAAAGTGCTTGCAGCACGCAAAAAAAATGCTTCGCAGTTAGTAGTTGTCGTCGCGAAGAATAAAACCAGCACAAAAGTATACAAAAGCACATAACACAACACTCCCGCTGGGACTCAGTCCGAGCTCATCAATACAAACAAGTATGCGCTGCACACGAAAGTATTGAAAAACACGTCTTGACATAAATTAAAGGTTCACACATAACATAAAAGTTCGCTTTGTGTCACAAGTGAAAATAAGTCACTTTGGCATTGCCACTTTAGCGCCACACTCTCACCGCCACAGTTATTATTGCGCGAAAGAAATGCTGCGAAAACACGAAAATACTAGAAACAAGTAGCCAATAATTGCGGTTGATAATAATGGTGACAAAAGTTTTATCAGACCTGATACCTTCGTAATATTCTTTTATTCCTTAAGAAATTGAACTAGTGCTCCCAGCTATATTCTGAAATGTTGCTGCTGGCTGTGGGCCCAATTTTCGTGGTATTGGTGGAGGCCATTTATCCAAACATTTTATTTTTTTTGAAAAGTTTCTCGTGAGGAGTACCATAACACTGACAGTGTAGAAGATGGTGTTCTATGTCTTCTGAGCTTCTCCAAATGAGAATGTAGTGCTGTCAGATTTTTTTTATGGCACCTCTTCATTTTTTTTCTTTAAATCAGATGGAGAGTAATGCCACTGTTAAACAACGACACCATCCGTGGCTGCCTGTTGATCATTCTGGCTCTGGCTACTGATAGCTGTCACTGAGAATGGAATTACTTCGTTGGTACAAATATTTCATGTAGTAATGCAAGGATGTGGAATCATGTCATCTCGTGTACGACAAGTCCGCCACGGTGGATCAGTGACTAAGGTGCTCAGCTGCTGACCCGAAGATCGCGGGTTCAATCCCGGCCACGGCGGTCACATTTTGATGGAAGCGAAATGGTAGAGGCCCGTGTACTGTGCGATGTCAGCGCACGTTAAAGAACACGAAATGGTCGAAATTTCCGGAGCCTTCCACTACGGCGTCTCTTATAATCATATCATGGTTTTGGGACGTAAAACCCCAGATATTCTTATTATCGTGTGCGACAATTCGGTGTCATCTATTCTGTGCTGAAACAGGGGTTATATTCAAGGCCCCATTGAAAGGCTCTTCTAGGTATACAAGGGAAATGGGATGAACCTTCTTTCTATGTCGCGTCAAGGTATCGACTCAACAAAGGTTTTCTCCTCCGTTGCGCGCTTTTTTGATTTGACACATTCGGGAAGGCAAGGAAAATCTTTCAGTGCAGCACTTGATGCAGTTATGTGGGCTGGTTGGAATACTGAACTTGGGTGCATTTCCAGCGCTCAAGTGAAATAGGGAAGAAAAAAATCAAGACGCGGAAAGAAAAAGGGACAGTAAGAATGCTTGTCCAACGTTCTTGTAATAACACAGCTCCAGCTAGTTGGTTGTGCATACCGAGGCGAAAACAGCGTGCTCTTTATGAGGACGGACCGAAGAAAGACAAGACACAGGCGCTATCCAACGTTCTTACTGTCCCTTTTTTCTTCTATGGGCCAGGGAACTTTCATTTATTTTTTTTAACCCCTAAATAATTATTGTCCCTTTTTCCTCCAGTGTATGCATTTTTTTTTTCGATTTCACTTAAGCGCTGGGAATTCTACATAGTGCTTTCAGGGTATAGGCTCTGTTCTTTCCTTTTTAAAGAAAGGAATTTCGTGTAGACAAGACTAAGGCAGAGTTTGGCCGATCAGGTATAACTGCAGTTTTCGTCCATGCTTCCATAGATAATGAAATAATTTCGAGGTCGGCCAAATAAGAATGGAAACATGAATGGAAAAACTTTGCCTTATGCCACTCCCCTAAGTAAATGATTTATATACAATTTTCCGGCGGGGTTTTATCACACTGATTACATGCATTCAATGCTACGGGATCCATGAAATGCGCCTCGAAAATGCAAAACCACGCTTAAAACGCATCAGTGGGAAGGAAGTGACATTATTTGTACAGCCCTCTTTTTTTTTACCCCGCTTCATACTGTAAACGCAGAAACGTCAGCTGCGGAAGATGCAGATGGCTTGTTGCCAAATCCAAACAATCTCCCTCCCAGCCCCTTACCCCGTTCACTTGCCTTCCGAAATATTCTTGATTGCAAGTGCTCCAGCTGAAAAGTATTCTTTTTTTTTCTTTCAATGATACATATGTATGTTCTGTTTCAAGCGCAGATTAAGTTTACGCCTTTGCAAACCCTTCATGGAGGCTCATCTCCCCGAAGGATGAAAATGTTTCATCTTGTCTAAGGAAATCGTGTTTGGACAAGCCGAGACAATCTATCACGAAACTTTTAGCCATTCTTGAGATTTGTCTTCACAAAACGTTCATCTCCTTGCCAATCCTTTCAGCGGTCTCGATCTCCGCCTCTACGCCACCGGCTCTGAGATAGAGTTCTCCTAATGCTATGAGATGGCGCAAAACTTAACGTTTGTTGGGCGAGTTGGTGCTTTGACATAGAAACCATCGTGAGAGCGCAACTAAACACGACACACAAGAAGAAGAAACAGACGAGGACAGGCGCACGTATGTGTTCCCGAGTTCAGCGATTCTTGTTTGTCAATATATGTCGGATGAATATCCCAGCCCTGGCGGCCTCCATTCAATCCAAGCGAAACGCTTGAGGCCTGTGTACTTAGATTTAAATGCACGTTAAAAAAACACTGGATGGTAAAAATTTCCGGAACCGTTCAATACGGCGTCGCTCATAATCATGTCGTGGTTTTAGGACTTAAACCCCCAAAGAGTTATTGCTATATTTCGAATGAATATCCTGTGCCACTTATATAGCTTTCAAACAACATTTCTATCGGGTATTATTTCTTCCAATATTTCAGACACAACGTTCTAACAGCCCACAGACATTTCAGTATAAATAAGGCAATTTGTCGCACGTACAGAAAAAAAAATATTCTCTGTTTCTATACATCAAAGGCTCGCATTCATCGGGCGCTCTTTTAACAACACAGAGGCACGACTCATCAGCGGGGTGCAGCACGTAGAGGAAGTGCTGCGAAGCAGATGGAGCGGAGCCTTCGGCAACCACCAAGCGGGTCGCGATGCTCACTTGACAAAGAACTTTCACAGTGGCGATGCAAACGTAAAAAAACGTTCAGCCGTACGCGCGCTCGGTGCGTATGTGCATTCGAGTGGAACTACACGGCAGTCGCAGTGACCACGGCACCAATGCGCCTGATTATTATAATACCTTTTGGGGGTTTTGCGTTCTAAAACCACAATATGATGATAAGGCACGCCGTAATGGAGCGTTTCAGAAATCGCTACTATGGGGTGTTTTTTAACGCGCACAGTACACAGTACAGGGGTCTCAAGCCTTTAGCATCTATTGAAATGCGACCGCTGCGGCCGAAATCGAACCCACACCCTTCGTTACAGCAACCGAGGCGAATGCGCTATAAGCGTCTCTATAACTGTTATGATAGCAAGGTCACTTTTTGCTGACAAGCGCTCAGATGTTTAAAAAATTACACGATCTCCCGCTAAAGGGAACCATGTGTAGATGTGAAGCAGCGGGCGCTAACGCTTACACAGGCGGCGGCATTGACGCTGGCGCTCATCACAGCGTTGCGCAGGAGAGCAAAATGGGGAGGCGCAAAGCACGCAGTGATGGAGCGCTGTTTCCTACTGGAACATGCCAATCGCTGCTAATGGGCAATGAGAGACAGAAGACACGGACTGGACACAGAGACCCGCAGTCCGCTTTTAGTTAACGCACACGCTGCGAATTTTTATTGTTCAATAACGCACAGGAGAAATCTCCCACCGGCACCACCTTGCAGGTCAAGGAAGGAAGGAAGGAATACAAAAGGGAGAAGGCAGGGAGGTTAACCAGACAGCAGTCCGGTTGGCTACCCTACACTGAGGGGAAAAGGGAAAGGGGAGTAGAAAGATGAGAGAGACAGAGAGCAAGCACGACAAGAAAAAAAACGGAAATGCAGGTCAAGATTCGTTGCCATATATACGGGGTGGCCAGTGAACGGTTGTGCAGCGCGAGCAGTCGGTTTTTTCAACCAAGAAACTCGCTAGCAGACGCTGCCTGCGTCGTGTCGCGAGGCGAGAGAGGGGGGGGGGGGGGGAGCGTAGGAGAGGAGAGATAGGGGGGACGCGCATGCGCAGTGGGAGTGTGGACGCCGCGGGCAGGGATGCCTAGAGGAGAGAGGGGGGGAGCGTAGGAGAGGAGAGAGAGGGGCGACGCGCATGCGCAGTGGGAGTGTGGACGCCGCGGGCAGGGATGCCAAGAGGAGAGAGGGGGGAGCATAAGAGGGGAGAGAGGAGGGGAGGCGCATGCGCAGTGAGGGTGTGGTTGCCGCGGGGAGGGATGACCTGGAGGGGGGGAGAGGAGGTTTTCTATTTTATTTTATTTTTTTTGAAAGGGTTTGCGCATGCGCAGTAAGGGTGGTCACGCGGCACACCACCACCACCACCACCGGATTAAGCTTCGCCATAAGATGCTTCACATCTAAAAAAGCGAAGGAATGTCTTAATACCTGCGAGAACGCAGTTCAGGCTAGGTATCCCAAACAATAGCTCTAGGACACTACAGCAATCTATTTCCCATCAACCGTGATTGCTCACACAAGTGATCGACAAAACATCATTCTTACAGCGAAACTGTTAAAATTTTCGCTAGGCTGTTTCGTGTCAACAGATAATTATCATCATCATGAACTGGCAAGGGATATCTTCGTCCTCTTCTTCATTGCTCACAGAACACGTGCGCCGTTTTGTTCGGCGTGGGATGCATTAACTCTGATGTGCGACAGAACGAGTACAGAGAGAAAGAGAAAGAGAGAAATTAATGGCGAAAAAATTCTTGACGCGGTGGGAATCAAGCCGGCGTACTTACGATCCGAAGGCGGGCATTGTGACCACTCGGCTATCCGGGCACGTCAGTATGGCATCACATAGCGTTTTCTAGTGTAGTATGCAATGGGGTTGGAAAGGAATGTGAGGTTGATGAGTAGAGATGTGATGTTGAGAAGGAAGAAGAGGAGGGGATTGTAAAGCATGATTTAAAAAAAAAGAGAAGGAAAGAAATCGAGAGAAAAATGGAAAGAAAAACAGAAACAAAAAAGAGGAAGGGACAAGTAGAGATATAGAATAAAGGAACAAAAGACAAAGAAATATATACAGGGAGGGGGAAAAAATGGAAATAAACAGAGACAAGAACATAGAACAAATAGAAAAAATAGAATAAGACGGAAAGTGAAAAAACATGGTTGATCCCTCCGTCATAGGAATCGGTATTACAAGAAAGTAAATCGTGCCCTTAAAGAGGTAATTGAATGTTCCTTGTACATTGATATAGGAGAGTTGGCACAATGTATATTGATGTTTGGTAGCCGTAGCAGCGTTTGACATGGATGCACCGACGTTGACGTTTAGTGGTACATCTCCATCCTGACTACAGACGTCCATGATCAGTGATTAAAAAACCATTGTGATAGCTGTAAATGTTAACGGCAAGAGCGCAATCAGAGAAAGAGGCGTGATAGCCAGACGAGCGTCGCATTATGGGCGCAGAACTTGGGCTAAGGTCGCCATCCCGCAGCATGTTACAGTGTGATTGAACACCACGGTCAGACTAGAGGGAAACGCTAAGCGCGTCGTGTCGCCCCTGTAAGCCGGCCGCGATTTTTCTCGGGGCAAGCGTCAGCGAGGAACGCGGTACTACAGCCTGGTGAGGCAGGCGCGTGTCGCAAAGAAATTTTCGGTTTGGATGGAAGCTATGTGCGAGGCCGACGCTTGGGCGAAAGTCGCCACCTCGCGGTGTGTAAAGGCGCTGACAAAATTGCACTTGTATTGAAAACGCGCTGTATGGGACGCTTGTTACAGGTGCTAATCGCGGAGGCCACAGTAATGATGAATTACTTTACGTTACCGCTCCAAGAGGGCGACACCAGCCCGTTGACCAAGAGCACTGTGAGAGGAAAGTGTGAGATATAAAAGGCGTGTTTGTAAAGTCTTTATAGTCTGTGGGCGTGGCGCAGTGGATAGCGTCCTCTGTATCTGTTGCTGCGAACCCAGAGGTCGTCGGTTCGATGCCCGTTGACTCAAAATTTGTTCTTCGACATCTGATCGATTACATTTTTTCGAAATCATTTTCGTGGCGGAAATACGTCACTGAGGTCTTGGTTGACCCCAGGATAAAAGATATTCGTGTTAAAGTATAAAGTAAACAATGCCCCCCCCCCCCCCAGCTCCTCACATTTTTCTAATCTGGCAACATTTGCGCGAAGCTGCCTTAGTCTTTTGTTGCATCATTTCTGGTCAAGTGACATTGGGCTGATTAGAGCGCGAATAACTGACCACAGCGGCAATGGTTAAGGGAGCAATGGAGGGTATGTACGTACGTCATAACGCATCACGCAGTAAAGAAGATGTAACCGGTACTATTGAGTACTACAAGAATGTCACATCTATTTACTTACTGCCGCCCGCTAAATTGAGGTCGTTATGTGTGTAGTAACCTCAACAAAAAATTCGGCAGATGCCACTCATTCTGGGAGTCGATATCATGCGTAGCACTAGGCGAATCGTGGCCTTTACCGGATATTTTTTTATTGCTTTGTGTGAAGCGTTGCGTGTTGGGCCTACTTCTTTGTGCAATTTGAATAGTGAGGGTATATCATGGGCAAGTCCGTAGCGAGGAATTATTTCGGGGTCGTGGGGAAGGGGGGGGGGGCAGCACTGGCTGAAAGCCTTGATTATTAGAGGTAAGCATCTATTTTGAGGAAAGTACCTATTTGAAGAGGCAACATTTTGAGGGAGGGCAACTGGGGCCCTCCATGAAACAGACATGTGTCAGTTTTATCGAAATCAACATCACGCTACGGTGTGGTGATATGGGTAATATAAGACGCGGTATCCTCTGTATTCCTCCGAGTTGAAAAATGATTAACCATAGCTTGAGGATTCATTCGAGTTATTGTGTAATGTTTATTGCATAATTAAAAACGCCGACAGCGGACGTTGCAAACAAAGTTGACGTTGCCGCAATATCATGCCATTATAGGGTTTTAAATGCGATTGCATTTCTTAGTCGGGCTATGTCAGGTGCATCCGGCGTTGTCCGCGGCGGCGTCCGCGCGCCGGCAGGTGTTATCTCTCCGCTCTCACTCCCTCTTCCATAGCAACAGCTGCGGGCGCGCGCGCTTATCCTCGCCCCTAGCAACCGGAGCATGTCGTGCGAGAGAGTGTAGGAGAGGGTAGGTGCAGTGCTTCGCCGCTCCTTCTCTCGCCGTTCGCTCTCTCTCCTCCCTGCGCCCCACTCTCCCGTCCGCTCGCGCCTCACTCTCGACCGTTCGCTGGCTGGGCGCCTCTCAAGGCGATGGCAGAAGTCGGTGAAGGCGAAATCTCTCGGCGCAAGAAATGCATCCGCATTTCCTCACGATTCCCTTCGGGGAGGTGGGGGCATTTTTTTTGTCGTAAGCAGTTTAAAGCAATGACGTAGCTCTGTGGATGAATAATTGACTGCCTTGCAGAATGCCTACGTTGTATTGCGGCTTCAACCATGATTTTCAATCTTTCCGTCCCTGCGATATTTTCCTCCCCGACAACGCTGCCCACGCCTGCCCCGCATTTTCTGCAACTCAAGCTTGATAAAGCGATAACGTAAAGATTTTTCAACGCCTGTTATTGCCGTTCCTTGGTTGATACAAACTGTGATTCACCTGCGGCTCATACCCGCATTCCATGGGCAGTGGTATACGGGCATGTGCTACACGTGACTTAATGCAAGGGCTTTATGACGCACGCGACGAGTATCTCACGCTATACGTGTGGTGACCTGTTCATCGTGTCTATCATACACTAATGCCTTCGGCATCCAAGTTTAGGTATGTGTCAATACAAGCAGACGACCACGACAGCGCCCGGACGTAAGCGCCTAGATGAATAGATAGATAGGCAGATAGAAACAGTCAAAGTGCCTTTGATTCGCTATAAAATGATCCGTATTTTAAAAGCTGGAAGACTCTTTTGCTTTGCCTTAAGAGGAGAACGCGATAGCGTAGCGTGCCCCGTTTGCTTTGCATTCTCATTTGGTAGCCTTGCTTCGCTTCTCGGTCGACAGCTCAGCTATGCCTCAAGAGAAGGATCGTCTGTGCGAGCAGCATTCGTCATTGAAGGCTATCCTACAATGCAGACTGCAAGCACAGTTGTGAAGGGACCACTACGCCATAATCTTTCCTTTGCGAATCAGCTAAGTACCCACTACGCGTACGTAAGGCAGTACGCGAACCTACGAATATGAATCCTCCTTGGAACCGACCCAGCTGCTCACTTTGATGATGCTTTTGCTGCTGCTGACGATGGTGATTACTTATGTCTGAGCGCTTTGTAATTGGTGGGCCTTTAAACCGCTGACTCCTTGTGCCATGCACATGTATTGACGGCTGGTGCGATTCTACGCTTCTACCACGCAAGATTACATGCGTTAGGGAGACTCATCACATTACGTGACATTCGTATAAGATTTTTCCTTTTTAAAAGCAGTTCCAAGCAATGGCGTCACTCCGTGGTAGAACAGCTGCTTACCACGCAGGAGGCCTGAGGTCTATTCCCACTCGAACCTTAATATATTTTTGAGTGCATCTATCTCGAATCTTTGTTCACGGACAACGCTGATTTTTTTCTCTCATAGCCGACAACTACGAAGCCGGCACCGGTATTCCTGCGAAACGAGTTCTTTAACACGATCGCGTTAATATGACTTGCTTTTCGCATCAAATGATCCTAGAATGGTTTCGAACCATTTGCCTTAAGAGTGTAGCTGACTGGGCTAGTTGGTTATGCATACTTAAATTAACAGCGCAAAGAACGGACACCACACAAAGGAAACACACAGGACAAGCGCTTGTCCTGTGTGTTTCCTTTGTGTGGTGTCCGTTGTTTGCGCTGTTAATTTAAGCATTTGCTTAAGCAGCAAATTTACTTACAGTTATATCAAGGTGTTATGTACGTATTTCTGCCTGTATCTCGTGAAATTTTTTAACGGATTACTACCCAGTACAAAAGTGAGACCAAGTGGACCTCAGAATAGATTGCTTGGTTAGACTGGCTGGTTGCTAATTGTGTCACACATTTGAAAGATATACGACCGCCTGAGCTAACCATTTTTTTTAAATTAGCGTTCTCCTTCTAGTTAACCAATGATGAGAAAACCCATACAGTTCACGCGACTGCCACTGAAAAGAACATGTCTAAAGGCTGTAAATTTATTCATGTTCGCGCCTTCCTAGCCCAGTGTGCCATCGCTCATAAGACTTGGCAGCAGGGATTTAGAGTGTGAACTCAGGGATGGATTGATATCTTTGTTATGGCCCCAATAAAATGTTTTCTCTTTCTTTTTTGTTTCCTCGCACCAAAACATTGTCAACTTTGGGGGGTTTCCGGTCATTATTATATTGTCACTCTGCAAGCGCTGACTTCAACTTTCAGAAACGGGTTGCTTATGCATAGAATTCAGAGGTAATGTCCGCCAATTTTCCCTGCTTTAAACTTCCCTTGTGGGCCCATATGGCGAGATTTCCATCGCGGCTTTGCTTCAAAGCTCCCCTGGAGTAGCGCCACAAACTGCAGAAATAAACACGCTTGCACTCACCGTTTCCGCAAACAGTGGTCACAATGTATGCCACTGTTTCATGCGCACTGCGTTTACGGTGCTTACCTAATCGTCCGAACGCTACGTTCGCTGGACCACGAGGCCTGGAAACGACTCTACACCCTGATCCCGCGAGGTCCCACTTTACGTGCGAGAAACACCGCCGGCTCTAATTACGCTGTTCTGACGCCCATCCTGCGTTACAGTGGAGCGCACTTTTAGATAGTCTCTCCAGCAAGCTTAACGTGCGTGCTTGATGTTTATTGAACGTTTTGTTTGCTGATGGCGCTAAACTGTAGCGAGACGAAAGAAAGCTAAAGCAAAAATGATGAAGTGAACTCAGTTTCCTGCTTTTGTTCATTGAACTCAGTTTTGTACTTTTGTTTTGAGAAATTTACTGCTACACTGAGGCCGTGAACAACTGTATTCACCAAATTTACTCATTGTGTTTGCTGACTTGAGCACTGTCCGTGTCGCAGAAGTCGAATGCTGAAAGGTTGACTGTACGCAGTTGTAGAACGGTGTGAACCAGGAGTAAAAGATGGGCTAGTTGGTACGTGTCTGGAAGAAGTAGACCATTCTAAATAAATTATGGCTCGAAATTGATGCCTATTTTCGTGCGTTCGAACTCTGTTTCAGGTCGTTCACATGCAATAGCGGGTGCACTAATTTGTTGAGAACTTCAAAGTTCTTCAACTTACTTGATTGGACGGCATGAATTTTCGGCGAGGCCAATGACTTGCACATGGCCTATGGCTGGCAACGATCGCCAAATTTCTTTCAAGGTGTTATATAAAGGGGTAGGACGGGCGGCATAGTTCTCGAAGTTCAAAACCTGCAATTCCACTTCTTTAGGAAAACATATTATATTACGTCCCAAAATCACAATTTAATCATTGGTAACGCTTTAAAGAGGCGTTGGGCGTAAAATATCAGCGCATGATTTTCTTGAACGCGCAACCATCGATATCCCGAAATTTCCTGTAGTTCCTCTCACGTCAGGATCGTGCAGTCATGGTTCCCGGCAGCATTGCAGTCAGCGGCCTATCAAGGCAATTAGCAGTTCATATTGACGCTTTATTTTTGTTTCTCAATGAATCCAAGGGTGGAGGAATAATATAACCACTGTTATAATATGCATCATAAAAGACAACATTGTGAGCTATTATTCTCGTCGTCTCTCTGTCTGTTTTGTGCGCCTGAGAGGTATTTTCTAACAGGACATAAAAACTGCTTGATCGATTCGGAAGGAGATCACCATGCAAAAAAAAAAACAATGATCATTTTGAACAGCGTGATTCCTATATTATGCAATATATGTTGCTAAATACCACACTGCACACGCTGCAAATATATAACATATGTGGCCCGAACGTACCACAAGACATGTCCTGTAAATTGCGTAGAGATAGGTTGTAAAAAGCTTATGCTACCTAGCATTTCTGTGTTAAAGAAGCAGGTTATTTTAATAATATTTTAATTGAAGTACGTACAGCGGATGGGAGCTGGTCAGAAGTTGGCAGGCCGCTCTACCATGTATACTCGTATTTTATGCAAGCGTGGTCTGCAAACTTTTGACCCCTCGTGTACGACAGTCGTGTACTAGTTGTGTGAATCGAACAACATCAGGGTTAAGAACTTGTCGCTCATTTATTTCCATACAATATGAAGCAGTCATACAAATCGTCCACTATGTGCCCTCAAATGCGCGTCTAATCAGTGTGGTATAAATGCGCACTCATTCTCTATCGAAGCTTTTGCTTGTCGTCTGTATCAAGAAAAAAGAACATCATTGTTTGAGAAGTCAGCACAATATGGCAGTTGCCTGAATAACATCAGGCATTCAAGCGAAGGCCGGTGTAGAATTCTCACGTGCCTGAAGGTTTTTTTTTTTTATCGCACAAAAGCTTACAGTCATGAAGCTGGCACGCAAATACAGGTACCTCAAATTCACAAACGCTGTTCCGGGACCATTTGTCAGTCCCACTTTTACAGCTTTTTCATGACTCATTTTTAACATTACTGCCGTGTATGGCGTCGGTAAAGTTCATGTTCTGCAAACGCGTGAAAGAACACTTAGTTGCTTTGCCGATGGATGCCGCTAAGAATCGCTTGCGAAGATGAAACACCGTGTGTTTGCCATTATTTCAAACGCGCCAAAAGCTCCGAATGTGCTTCTTATGGAGCCAGCGTGGGTTAACGGCTCGAATGGAGTACGAGTTTATTATTCACCCGGTGTGCGGCAGTAATTACATGCTACCACTATGCGCAATGTGCTGTACCGCATTGTGGTCTCGGGTAAAAGCTTCCTCTGTAAACGGAAAACTCTTTTTGTAACGTCATTTCAGGTTTTTCGGGAAGGCAGCCGCTTGCTATTCTTGCAAAGTAATGTTTCTCGAAAGGTTGTGCGTGACAAGAGTTGTTAAGATGTGCCTGCTCTGACGTTCATTTCTTTATTTGATCTTGATGGCCGTCTCAAGGCACTGTAACATAATGCGCACAGCCTCAGAATGAGGAGTGAGTGCCGCGGCATCTCAAAGTAATTAGCCTGCCTTTTATGTCTTTACTTAGTTTGCCCAAACTTCGAGATGCCGCGGCACTCACTCCTCATTCTGAGGCTGTGCGCATTATGTTACAGTGCCTTGAGACGGCCATCAAGATCAAATAAAGAAATGAACGTCAGAGCAGGCACATCTCTTAACAACTCATGCAGGTAAAAGCACGACACCAATCTTGCACATGCTAGAAACTTCACAGTCTACAAACGCAGTTATAGAGTTATAGAGGTGATGAATTTAGCCCCCCGTGTTGCTTCAGAACTTTCTGAACTGACCTTTATAACCTCTCTTGCTACGTTTCTGCGACTATTCACCGAAACGGAATTTCGCAGAAATTGAGTAACAAGGGCCTACTACCTCAACAGAATACTTTACAGAGTACATGAGTTGGAAACCATAACAAATTATTCATGCAGCTTTTCTGTTTCTTTTCTTTTCTGCTGAATCCCATACAAGAACAAACATTACACAGAAGGTATGCCTGGGTTTGAAACCTACGGTCATGCACATAAGTGTCAACGTCGAACTAGAATAACTATTTTACTGTATAATTTTCACTCCGTATCGAAAGATATTCACTCAGACCAAGCATTTCGTCTACGCGTTTGCAAGAGTAACTGATTCAGTGTGTTAAGATGGAAGAAAGATAATGTCGGCATTATTATCGTCTACATTAAGGGACATAAAACAATACTAGGTAGCAATTATCAATATTTAGCATCACTAGCAGATATCTTAAGATAGTAAACCAACACTTCCCGTAATGAGCAATGATCTAGTGAAAATGGGCCATCATCTAGTGAGTACCAACAGCCATTTTATTAAAGTTAGCGAAAAAAACTTACTCGAGCTGAGATAAGCTAGTGACAAGCCAAATTTGTGTGCACCAGCATGGTATTCTATTCAAGGGCCCTTGCTGTAACAGATCATTAGCAAATAGCAATCTCAAACAAATTTCTGTCTTCGTGCATCGTTGTGGTACCGTATGATTTTTGGAGGGAGCTCGAATTGATATTCTCACAGGAGGACTTCTGAACTTTCTAAGGCATCAGGGATTTACAAGTGCTCATTGCAAAGCTTTAGTTAGGTAACGTAAGGTTATTACTGTTCAGTGCATCATTGTGTTCTGTAGAAATGCATTACTCTCTTGGCACGGCGGAAAAGGGCTTGCAATGTTGTATCATTGTTTTCCGATTCATCAAAAGTGACAGTTATAGATTGCCTTCGTAAGGAAACCAATGTAACAGTACTCTTTTTCCACATTTATTCGCGCTACAAATAAAACTACATATCATGCATATTCTGTAGAACGAAAGTAGGATACCAGAATGCATTTTCACTAACCGCGCAGTTTACAAAAATCCTGATATAGGAATATTGGCAATTCTTCTGCATGAGTTGAGGTGTTGGGGGCTTGAGTTAAAGTGTCGGGGGGTATAGAGTACATTCGAAGAACTGCTGGATACGCGTCGTGTATCGTGCAACATTGGCAAAATATTTTCCCTTTGTGTGCTATAATTCTAGGACGTAATAACTATGGCACGAGCAAGAAAACTGCAATTTGGCGTGATTTCGTGCCGGCTTGTTCTTTCACAAAGCTTCTTCTCTGGGCAACTACTGCGCCTACCACGAGGTGTGCGTCTACTCGGTGGCGCGCTCGTCCTGCCAAAACAACAGGTGCAACTGCATCGAAGGTCACGAGCCCGACGCTGAAGCCAAAAAGTGCACGCCAAGTAAGTGGTGCTTATATGCTGAACCGTGCTAATGTTCAGAGTCGCTCACTTCATTTGGAATATTTGTCTGTGTTTGGGGACCCTCGCATGTAGCGTATTCATAACCAAAACTATCGATTACAACATTTCACAAGAACTTAGTTTCTTCTCGTAATCGGAACAATACACATTCAATAAATCATGCAGTTATATTGTGGGAACAGATAGGGATCCGAAGAACACTATTGAAAGAATCTTGAGATGCACCGCCCCTGAGAGCGGCACCGCGGGCGGCTCCCACGAGGGAAGGCTAGGCCCAATCTAACCGCTACATTGCAGGCTTTCTCGACAGCCCAAAGCTGATGATGATATTTCAAGCACTTGATGGGCGAGCTCCACTTCTCGTCAATTATTTCCTTATCTTATCGTAATGAGGGATACCGCTAAAGCATATGATCTGAATTTCATGTGAACGTTTCATGTCTTTCAGTACTTTGCGCACAACCACTCTGCTTATCTTTAGAAGGATGAACTTTAAATTATTGCGAGCAATGTTGCTTCAGGCTTGCGCACAATATGTGGTGTATGGCGCGCCTCTCATATTTTTTGTGTGAGGGCACACCATACACGACATATGAGACATCTTGCGTTATTGGCTACTGCGCTCTGTTCAAATAAAAAGCATGATTAGCCAAAGTTGTCCATGCTAGAATGTGCTCATTCATGAAGGGGCACAGACATGTGTCACCGGTAAGCAAAGACGCAGTACATTGTGACCGCGACCACAGCCAAAATTAGGGGTTCCTTATTCGTGATTCCGAACAGAGTGCTCGCCTAGTTGGTGTTTGCCGAAGGACGTGTTTTTGACACAGTTCTGTAGAACGAAAGTAGGATACCGAAAGGCATTTTCACTAACCGTGAACCTTGTTTTTATAAAACGGAAATCTTGCATTGCCACAGAGACCAGCGCTTACGGGAGATCATGGAGGCGTTTTACATGTCACTGGAAGGTGATAATTGGATCAGTCAGCCTTCGTTAGCACTATCAGATGCAGAAGTATCATCCTATTTGGAAAAAACAGCGCACAGAAAAACACGAATACAAGGAAGAGATGGAACACACGAAGACAAGAAAATATGGAAAAAACGAAGACAAGGAAGAGATGTGTGTGTTCCATTTCTTCCTTGTCTGCGTTTTTTCTGTGCGCTGTTTTTTCCAAATATGAATATGCACCAACTCGCCCAATTTGCTATTTGTTACAGAAGTATCATACCTCACGTATAGCCTGGGTCACGTCCACGTCTCATCAGCCACATAGCCTTTTTTTTTTGTCACATTCAGCATGCGCGATGGTTGTTTCTTTTCTTAGGTTTTCCAGAGGTTATTTATTCCGCTTCTTTAAGGAATAAAATTTAGTTGCGAATCAGCGCTGTAGTTTGTCTTGTCTATTCTCGTCCTCGTTTTTGTAGCGCTAATATTCGTTCAAGATGGCAGCACACCAACTCGCCCAATTGACAGTTCTGATGGACAGTAAGAGGTGCATTAGCTGCAAGTCTCGAATACACCAGGTGGTCTAGACGGCCAGACCGTGCTGCACCAACAACCATGTGCGCGGATCATGCCGAAATGAGCGCCCGTGGCTTTATATGTCGGCTTCACAGCGGGCCAGCAATTCCGACGGTGGCACGCGTCAAGCCAGCGCCACCGTCCCTGATGAGGGATAGGTTGACCGTCCGCGCGAATAGTTGCTTCGCTCGATGCATGGCTCAAAGCGCTGCAATACGGAAATGCACAGAGAAGTCACGTGGTGTTATTTTGATACTGCCACACGCTTTCTTCAAGCTTGCTGTAAAGCATTGGGTTTCCACCAAAAAAACAAAAAAAAGAACCAGCTCCACTAACGTGAGACCTGGGGAGGGGGCAAACGACGCAGTGATGGACCAGTGTTTACTACTGGAACATGGCAATCGCTGCTAATGGGCAGTGAGAGACAGAAGACCAATTTTGTTTCAACTATATAGAAAGGTACATTTTTATTTACAGTCAGCCATCACGTAGCTAAACCCAGTTCATGTGCATAATCTATTGTTTCTCTCGTTCTTCATTCTCCTCTTCATGCTGCTCGTCTTGATGAGGTTCCTGCACTTCCACGTCGTAGAATGTGCCGAGTTCCTAAAGACTTTTGCCCTTCATTATCACTGCAACCATGTTTTTCAATCAAGAAACTCGCTAGCAGACACTGCCTGCGTCGGTGTTGTCTCTCGAGGGCGCACTTTCGTTCCTGGCGAGCTGGTAGTTCAGCTTTTATCACAGAAAGAGCGTTTCCATAGTCAACGCGCGCCGTTCCCTCTCTCTCGCCACATGGCGAGCGTTGAGGGCATGGCGCCCTCTCTTGCGCTCAAACAAGTGGACCATCACGACAGCAGACGACGATGCACGCCGACACGCCGATATCGTAAAATGATTCGCCCCTAAAATCCCTTTGCGCCAATATTTATCAGCCACGCCCACCGATGGAGAGTCCGCGCAGCCGCCGCAATGAGTCTACTCACCGCGCGAGTGACTAAAGACCCGCGCCTCTACCGGGGATGCCACAGCTAGCTTTGGCGCTGGAGTTTGGACTCTCTTGCAAGGTAACTGACGGGCTATAGTTCGACTCTACTTTGTCTACGCCAAGGAAAGACCTAGCATGAGCCAAGAGGGCACGTTAAGCCCCGAGCAGCTTCGCTGTTTCTTAATGTTTATACGGCTAGCCTAAACTTCGCTTTTTTATGTGATCATTAGAGACCGGATTATAGGCAAATGCCTATTTTTTTCCTTGCGTTCCTATCGTGCCACATTGATATATGAGCACGAATTAGAGGTTAGGAAGGGCTTTCATAGTGTTTTACAGTGCCTATAAATGCCTATTTTTGGTGATCGTGCCTAAACGCCTATAAGTGCCTATAAATGCCTATTTTTCAAATGGGTGCCCATATGAACACTATTTAACCACAAATTTCACTTCCGAGTGCAGTTTGAGACCGTTATTCATGTTACCAGGTAACATTGACGCTTAGGAATACTAGCGGCTTCAAACTAGCCTTCTATTTCAACCAATTTCCGGAAAACAACCGCTAGCAGCCGTAAAATGGGACGCGCCGGCCAGCTTACGCCAACGCGCTGACATGTCGCGAGCGGCTAAAGGAGAGAGGATCAGGAGAGGAAAAGATGCTGTTTCTGCAACCCTAAATGGGAGCAAGTCAACGTCTTCTATGTAATGGGGAGAGGGAAATAAACATGGGAAGAGGAGATGAGAAAAAGGGAGAGTGGCGTCCATGGTCGAGGACGCGGTGGTTGGCTTCCAGAGACGTTTGTCCATTCCAGTGTCCTCAAGGAAGTGAACCACCTGGAAGACATGGATGTGGCATTGGGCAAGAAATAGGAGGTCCCGCTGTGCAGCCGTGGGAAGGTGACGGACGAATTCGAAACCATGGAGTGTTGTCAGGGGAAAGGAGAGTGTAGATCAAAAATTGGGGGGATCCTTCATCTTCGCCTTTAACAGTTGAACGCGATAGCGATATCCTGTCCCGAGTGCCTACTTCAACCACTTAGTGCATACTTGCTATGCACCCACTACGTGGTGTTAAGGGAATGCGCGCAGTAAGGTGTGTGCCGTTTGTAATGGGTGGCCGGCTTTAAACTACGAAATCGTTATGATAGTCACATATTCTGACGCCCGATGGCAATGTACGCTTGTACCACACAATATTCCTGGGATATTACATGTTATATTGCAACGCCTATATAGAGGACGCTTGCGTTTGCGAAACATGGAAGTTATCTTCACTGCATATCGAAGCAGAGAAAGTTATTTTCACTGTATTTCCAAGCAGAGACGTGGCTGTGTGGTAGGACACCTGCTTGCCACGCAGGCGTGCCGGGTTCGATCCTCACTCGGACCCGGAAATTTTTATTATATATTTTATTTCCATCTTTCTCGATTTTTCGGTCACGGACAAGATGATTTTTCGCTCACAACCAACGGCGCCGACACCGACGCCGGAATTTCTGCGAAACCAGCTCTTTAACGCTCTCGCGTTAAAAGTACGAAAAATGGGATTTGCACGCGGGTTTGGTTTCGTTTGTTGATGCGGGCCCAATGAAGAGCGTTGGACCGCAATAATTTTTCAAGTTGGTTAATTACGAGCCGCAAAACCATTATGCGAGGAGGAGGAGGTGAAACTTTATTTGACCAAGGGGTTCGGGCACATACGGCCCAGGGTCCCCGCACGACCCCACTGCACTATGCGTTCATTAGGTCGTGCAGTTCCATGACGTGGGCGGCCCGGTCAGTGGCGATCTTCTGCTTGGCCGGGTCCGTCGAGCGCAGCAGGGTCTCCCATTCCTCCCATGTGGTCAGTGGCTCCGGGCCCCGCGGGGGAGGGTCCGCCGGGCATTCCAGGAGGATGTGGGTAAGGGTAGCGTGGGGGTGGGTGCATTGAGCACAGGATGGGTTGTATGCTCCAGGGTAGATGCGGGAAAGGAAATAGGGGGGAGGGAAGTGTGCGGGTCTGAAGGCGACGCCATAATATTTGATGAAAATTGTCCAGGGATCGGTGGGGTGGGGGGTATAGCTGGCGTTCGGCGCGATATGCTTGGGTCATCTCGTTGAACGAGTGCATGCGTCATGCACACGCAAGGTCACGTGCGCATGAAGTGCCTAAGCCAGGTCGTGCACGCGAGCGGTGTTGTGTCGTTTCGGCGTTCTCTAGTGTACTGCCTATTTCTTTGGGGTGGATCTCTCAGTGCGCACACGTTTGTAGAGGCTGGCACGGATCACGTATCCTTATCGCGACACACCGCGTCGCACAGCTGGAACTGTTGTTAGAGACAATGCGCCGAAATCGCGCCAAGCGTTGTGGTGCCGGCGCGACGCGGTAACGGCGAAAACACGAACGCATATGAAATGGAGGCAGATTAGTCTCACATCTCGCTGTGATTCGAAGTAAGAAATAAAAAATAAAATGCAAACAGATTCTGCTTGTGTGTTTTATTGTTTCTGTCAACTTTCATTCATCTATTTAAGCACCATATTAGAGAAATTACACATGGTGCCTAGAATAATTCTCGCAATGTCACGTGCTACTGCGAGTGATGTCAGAGCACCAATGTCTACGTAGAGGAGCGAGGTTAGAGCTCAGATAACTACGCAAGAGCATTCCTTGTTGTACTTCAACCCCCCCCCCCCCCCCCCCCATCTTGGGTCGCGCGCCTAAGAGAAGGGTGCGCGGTGTTCATTTTGAAATTTCACGTTTTACCGCGGTGCGTAACGTTGCAAATCTTGGCAGACGTGATCGTGAGCGCCAAGTTAATGCAAAACACTTGTCAGTTCAAAATGCTCAGACCTGGTGAGGGGCCCTTCAAAGGTGTTCGTCGACAGAGTAACAACTGACCCTACGCGATTAGACCCGGCCAATACGACGCATCCCTCCCTTCTGTGTTTTTTAGCTGTCTAACTACCTGTTTCCGTGCATGCCGAAAACAAAGAGATCCACGACTGTGTCGATTCCACGGTGGACACTTAACTCACCATGATAGAGAATAAAGGAGAGACTGTGTTCTACGAACCGTGCGGCAAAAAGGACAATTGCGTGGCTATGTTCAAGTGTTGGCGCCTTTGTGCCATCGTGAACTATAACATTTATTGCTTGCCTCTCGTAAATACAGGTCGCGTACGTCTTTGTTTGAAATATTTTGAATTTATGTAAAAATAAATTGTGCCTATATTTACGATTTTACAAGCCTAAAACTGTGTTTTGCCTGCCTATTTCTGGCGCCTAAAACGCGCTTTTTTAGTGCCTAATAATCCGGCCTCTAGTGATCATATTTCAACTACAAAACTGTTACCACCACTCACCGTGGGCCGTGCCGCAATGTTAAGAAACTTTGCGAATGTTTCTCACTCTTCTTTTAAGATTGAGCCCTAACGACACGTACGGGTTGCGACGCGTCAGCGCGTGGCGTGGCGACTCGGCGCCACGCTCTCTCTTTACGGATACAGGGGGGCGCAGCTTCGTGAAGCTGTGCGCCCTCTCTCTCTCTCTCTCTCTAGGAAGAGGGCGGGGCGCCAAGTCTACACACCATGCACTGAGCTTCTTCGATTTACCAAGTCCCGGACCAGCCGCTAGCGGCCCGCGGACGCCTCGGCTCATAGGTAGCTACGTCACATGTCGCCACTGTCACGTGATTCAAAAGTCCCGAGCGGCCTCGGGCCGTCTGCACGCTATGTGCGCGCTTCACGCTGGCCGCGTCGCGTCCGCTATGGCGTCTGCTACGCCGTCTGCTCCGTCCATAGCTGCGACACCGGCCACAACGCCGACTCACTACTGACCTCAGGAGCCGTAAAAAATGGTGAATTATACCTATTTCCGTTGTGACACAACTTACTGTAAGTGAACTACTCGAGCGCGTGCGCATCGAAGACGTACGTGGGCGTTCCACCGCTATTTCTCCTAGCGAGCATCGCGCTTGTTTGCCCGACCTTCGGGAATACGCGCATGCTCGACGCTGCTCAGGACGCCGACGACTAGCACTGGGTGCGCAAACAATGCGAAATCCGGAAAACGTACCACAAGCGAACAGAAAAGCAGAGAGAGAGCAAGAGCGGGTCGAAAATTTCCAGCGTCTAACTTATAATGGCCGCACGCGTGACGCACCGCCATGCGCACCGCGCCGTCGTCTGCCAGCTGCCAGAAAGAAATCGTTCGGACAGTCCCGGGCCGTCCGCAGGCCGCCAGGCACGCGAAAAACGAACATGCATCCGAGCGGTCCCGGACCAGTGGGCGGAGCTTCCGGTTGGTCCCCGAGAAAAACGAATGCGGCGCCGGCGTCCGGGGCCGTCCGGAGCCGTCCGGGACGTGTAAATCGAAGAAGCTCACTGACGCATCGTAGCGCGTACCTGTGGTTAAGGCGTTACGCGCGCAACACAAGCAGCCGAGTTTAATGTAGACATAACGCGAGAACCAGCGATAACGCTGGAAGATTCGATAAGGTATGTATAAAACCCGACGCATTCCACAGATGAGCGGATTACCGACGGCCAGCGACCATGATCGCTGCTATCAGAGTAATGAATGCATTGCGTGTGCGTTGACTTTTCATTTCCTTGCCACAAGTTCATGAGATAAATAACTTAATCTTTATCATCTGACAGCCGCCTTTTACATCGTCAGGACCACGTAACACCATTTCCCGGGCTTTTCATAAGCGCCGGAAAATTGACCTTGCAGCGGGTACATCACCACAAGAGCCGTATCGGTCGTTTTGAAGGGCCGTATACAGCGTATTGAACGCACTTAACCCAGAAGCGAGTATTAAAAATTTTGCCTAATAAAGTAAAATATCTAAAGTACTCTAACGAGCGCGACATTACTGTAAATAATATGCAGCTGATTTCATTGAGGTCCTGATTACCACTTTCATTTAACGGGGGAACACCCTGGATATTACCAGAAAAAGGCAAAAAAAAAAAAAAAGAAATCGGCTCCAAATTCCCCATGTGGAAGTCTTGTTAAAATATGTGAATTATTAGGTAGAATGCATGTATGTGTTTGAAGATTTAAAAAATTAAATATCATACCCGTGTGCCATAAACTCAAACTTTCGTGCTGAAAATATTAGACGGAAATAATAGACAGCCATGATTGTCACATCGCACCGATAAAAATGCTTAATGTATATAACGTGCCGAAGTGCGACATATGAGCCACACCTCGGACGTGCTATTTTAGGCTCTCACAATTGTAAAAATACGGTCCTGCTGCCTTAACTTCCGCCGGCCAACGTTTGCAAGCTCACACTGGCGAGTGTAAACAAAATCTTTTGACAGAGGAGAGTTGTTTTCAGCAGTGGCAACACAAATAGTGCTTTCAAATTCCATTCACTACGTCCATAGCGACACCACGTAGATTTAAAAAAATGCTTCATGATAGCACCTTTTTCTTTTTACAATAATAAGTGACAATGGGGGGTGACAGTTATGTCAGCATTCATGTACATTACATATGTCTAGATAACATCGATCTGTGTGTTTGAGATCAACAACTGAGTTTTGACGACGTCTGACACTGCACTATTGTACCACCCACAGCCTAGTGCCATCAATAAGTTCGTTTGTGTTGCAATAATTTTCGCCTCTGTATTTTAAAACTGCATCTCCTCGGTACTAACCTATAGTACACATGCCTGGAGGCTTACGGAAAGTGTTAAAGTTAAATTGAGGTAGGGGCAGTGAACCGTTTAAAGAATGATTATAGGTTCCACCTTAAGGGACATGAACAGAAGAGAATGGGCCGCGGAACAAGAAGACAATAAGGACATCTTAGTCGAAATCAAGAAGAATAAAATTTATGTTCGCTAGAAGGGCGAAGCAATGAATGGAATAGCAACAAATTGTAGTGTTTGCGAAGTATGGCTAGCTGTAACCGTTTTAGATGCGAAGCATCTTATGCTCGGGGCTTTGTCCGTCCCTCCCGCGTCCCGCGTCCGGCCACTTTCATGAAGTAGGGAAGCACCCATTATGCGAAACAGAACACTCTAGTGATATGAAGGCCGTCAACCACTACTACAGTCATCAGAGTCATGGCCTAGAGCACAGAGAGGCTCCTTAGCAATGGCTTGGCAGGTGGTGTCTGTCGCCCAGGTTGACCCCATTCCTTGATCTTGCTTGCATGTGTTTGGAGGGGGGCTCAGTCCGTCCCGCGTCCCACACCACCACAGCGCATGCGCGTCCCCTCTCTCTCTCTCTCTCCTTTCCTACGCTCACCCCCTTTCTCTACTCTAGGAATCATCTACTCTACGCAGCGGCGCCTGCGTCCGACATCCCCACAGCACGTCCTCTCCCCCCTCTCTCCTCTAGGAACCTTCTACTCAACGGAGCGGCTCTAGCGTCCCACATCCCCATGGCGCTTGCGCGTCCTCTCCCCCCCTCTCGTCTAGGAATCCTCTACTCTACGGAGCGGGTCCCACAGCGTATGCACGTCCCCTCTCTCTCCTCTCCTACGGTCCCCCCTCATCTAGGAATCCTCTACGGAGCGGCGCGCACGACAGGTGGTGCGACAGCTGCATACTCCACTGGGGACGCCACGGCAGTTCGGCGATATGAAAATGACGGAGCGCGCGCGCCTCATCCTCTCTCCTGTGCAGCGCCGCGATGAGCGCCCGGACCGCTGCCGTGAAACGAGAGCGTCGACGTTCCTCGCGCTCAAGCTAATTATCTCCCGGCTGCTTCGCATCCACACATGGTTCCCTTTAGCGGGAGATGGGGAAGTTTTTTTGGATCCGATCTCGCGTAGCTCTACAGTTTATGCGTGACTTTAACTGACTTGACGTCATACAGGCCAATGTACAGCGGAGCTCAGGGGAAGCTTCAGCAATGAAATGCAAAGGGATGCGAAGCTAGGCGAACATCGGCATGCTTCAGCTATGAAGGAACCTCCTCTCCGTTTGACCACCTGCATGTCTCCAACCTCCAACCCGTCTGCCTCCTCCACTCACCTCCACAGTACTGTGCTGTACTTTCTCTCCTCATGTCCCTGCTCGTCAGCTTCACTTCCTTCTCCTCATCCTAACTTCCCTTTCCCGCTCCTTGTTATATTATACTGTACATGGCTATGCTATGCTTTTACCTTATCCCTCTTCATCCCTCTAATTTCCCTTTCCCACCCCCCTTGCTACATTGTACAATAGATGACTAAGCTACGCTTCACTCCCTTCTTTCCTCCTCACCCTTCTTCTCTTGCCTATGAACATTACTTCAGTGTGACATTTTGAGCTAGTTGGTTTACAGATTGAGCAGACAAGTTGAAACTGCGCGAAGGCAACATGTAAAAACATAGAAACACGCATAAACGAAGGGCATCGCGTGTGGGCACGTTTCTACGTTCTTAAGTGTTGTCTTCGCGCAGTTTAAACTTGTCGTCGAATCTGAGAACCAAATAGCCCAGAAACGCTTCACTTCGTGTGTTCGCACATTTCTATGCACTTACGTGTTATCCACTTCGTAGAGTTTAAACTTGCCTGCTGGATGATACTTGTGCGTTTTTAGCTCGCCTTCAATAGGTTCGCTGTAAAAGGCTGGTGTAAGATAACGTGCCACTCCAGGAAAAGGAGCGTTTTTTTCGTTTTTTTTTGTTGTTTGTTTTCTGCAGGCTGCTTTCTCAACGCGGACCGGTGAGAGCACAGCACGTAAAAGGGTATACGAGTCATTTACTGATGTCAATCGAGATAGCGTGCATTCCACAGCTCGGGACAACGCCCTTACGACCAAAGTTCACACTTGCTGCTCGGGCGACGCAGCTCCCCCCCCCCCCCCCTCTCCTCCGGCGTCCATCGTCCTTCACCCGAGGAAACGCGAGTGGAGCGTTTTCTCTCTGTTTGAGGAGCAATCGGCGTCAGGCCTCGCACGCAGGGTGATGTTATCGCCCCCGCCGAAAGTGTCCATATAACAAAAGTGAACATTTCAGTTCACTTTTGTTATTATCTGATATATGAGACTGATCTCATAGATCAAATTGTAGCCTTAATCTGGACTCCTGCGTATGCGTTCCTTGTCGGAAACGAGGCGGCTCATGCCAGTTCCGGAGGATATACAGATCGGGCGAAAGCATCAGATGTGTCAGAACTCGCTGCGGAGGATGCGCCGCTTACAGCGCGTGGTTGGTTTATTACATACCGTGACATTTGAACACACCACCGATTACAATGTTTAACCTGTCCACTACTCATGCCCAAGTCCCCGTGCAGGTGTGTACTTCTGAAGCGAGAGCTGCAGACTCGCACCTTTCCTTCCCCTGACCTCTTCCACCGGATGCATACCTCCGGTAACTCTTCTCTAGCTTATAAATTTGTCGCCTCTCCCGCAGCAAACTAAAACCACATCGTGTGGGGATGACCTAAGCACCCTGTTGCCCCTTTCCTGAAGAACTTAACATCTAGTGAGGAGCAGGTGGAGGCTGCGTTGCGCAGCTCGAGGTCCGACATTGAGGAGGCCAACCTGTAGTGGACTGAGAGGGTAGAAGGGGCATGCATGAAGTAGTTCTTCCTCTCCTCCCCTTTATCCGATTTCCCACTTCCCTTTAAACAGGGATGGATAAAGTCGTTCATGTAATCATTCTTAAAGAACAGTAGACGCTCTGCAGTTCAACGATGTTAGACCCAACAGTTTGGCGGAGCTGTCAAGCACGACACTCTTTTGAAATGACCGCAGGACGTCGATTTGGTTTGCTTTTGTGATTGGTAGGTAGAGTGACACTGACCAGCGTGGTACGTCTCCCTTTTTCTTCAGCTGCTATGTTTTTAATGTTGTGAACAAAGTCAACGGTTCAGTACAATACTTTTGGAAAGACCTATGCAGAGGCACAGCCACACTGGAGAGTCACGCGGGTGTTCCAGTGCACTTCTCCAGTCCGGCTATGGTAGAGGCCCCAGCGCCATGCTTTTTTTAAAGTGTTGGAAAATTTAGAACACTACGTACTGCAATCATGAGAGCGCTGTCCATAGCAAAAATTGAAGATAAGCGTCTATTAAAAGTTTTGACAATTTAAAGTGTTCTGTACTCTAGCATGGGAGGTACACAAAATTCCATTGATGAATGAAAGGCAAACACCAAACAAATAAAAGTTAAAAAAACGACGTTTCGGCTTCCATACGGAAGCCTTGTTCACAATGAAGCCTTCATTGTGAACGTCGTTTCTTTTAGAAAAGAAACGTCGTTTCTTTTAAAACTTTTATTTGGTCGGTGTTTGCCTTTTGTTCATCATGTTTCGTCCCGACCAGACGGGTTTCCTTCGAACATCACGAAATTCCATTGATTTAACTGCAGAATCACCGTGCCTCATCAGTGGTTCTCCTGATATAGTGCACGAGACTAGTCAAGGTCACAAGGTTTCATTCTGTACTTTCGAGAAGTAAAATATTCCTCTGACGATATCATTGTTGACAAAGTAAAACTTGGCATTATTTTGGGCAAACGACTGCAATCTTTATCGCAGAACGCGCTCCCAGCATGTTCGACGGTACCGAGCTCACAACGATGGTGAGCGTGATTGTGGCGTTGCTGTTGTTCATGGCGCTCTTCTGCCTCGTCCTAAGGCTCTTCAGCAAGTAAGTACTTTCCTGTGTTTGTGTTTTCATGTGAAATAATCTACGAAATGCAAACTGGTGTTTCACAAATATTCATTGTGTCAGAGCCAAAAAAAGCATTTTCACAGATTAAATAGTATAAGAAAACAAATCGTACTTGTGTAAAATAGGACTTTAAATTTGTTATTATTGCGATAGCCATTATATGGACACTCTCGGTGAATTTCTGCCGTCGCCGTCACCGTCATGTCCTGAGTATGAATATGTATGTATATGGCAATATATGTAAATAAAAGCCACAAAGAAAAATAAACCAAGAAAAAAATGTCGAATGGCACGACCGCAATTCAAACCTGTGGTGCAATTCAAACCTGGATTCGAATCGCACCACCGGGAATGGACCTTGTGAATATCACACGTAACCCTCGTAAGCCTATTTCCCCCGGGACCGAGCAACGCGTGAGCATAGCTTGCTGAATAATAGGTACACAAAGGTATTGTTTATTAAACTGCTATAAAATTGGTCTCAACATTGGAACCGCAATGCACGTTAACCCGGCATGATGTCTGGGTCATCGGTTTATAAATGTAATGTTTATTGTTTTGTCATAAAATTAGGCAGCCAGCACTGCAACCGACCTTACGCCTGCATAGTGTCTTTTTCCAAAGCAGTTTCAGGACCTGGCATGGCTTCTGTGGTAGAATACCTGATTTCCACGCAGAATGCGTGGGTTCGATTTCTGCTGATATCCTGACTTTTTATCTTTGCATTCGTCGGCTCTATGCTGCCGATGTCAGTTTCTCTTACGGCCACACATTTAAGTTCCTCATGTCTGTCCTCACCGTTCCGGGGTAGATATAAACGGCCAATCACCTGTGGCGCATACCCGCGTACCACGGCCCATCGCATACGGGTATGTGCCATACGTGTCAGGAGCAAAGGGTTTGACGACGTACGCGACAGGATTTTCACGTTATTCCTGTCGTAGAAAAACAGTCATATTCCTCAAACTCGCTTACCCCCCATGCTAATTTTGGTCTTATCAAGTTTAAGAAACGATCACAAGAGAACCGTGACGTAGGCGTCAGATAGATAGATAGATAGATAGATAGATAGATAGATAGATAGATAGATAGGTAGGTAGGTAGGCAGGCAGGCAGGTAGGCAGGCAGGCAGGCAGGCAGGCAGGCAGGCAGGCAGGCAGGCAGGCAGGCAGGCAGGCAGGCAGGCAGGCAGGCAGGCAGGCAGGGCAGGCAGGCAGGCAGGCAGGCAGGCAGGCAGGCAGGCAGGCAGGGCAGGCAGGCAGGCAGGCAGGCAGGCAGGCAGGCAGGCAGGCGGCAGGCAGGCAGGCAGGCAGGCAGGCAGGCAGGCAGGCAGGCAGGCAGGCAGGCAGGCAGGCAGGCAGGCAGGCAGGCAGGCAGGCAGGCAGGCAGGCAGGCAGGCAGGCAGGCAGGCAGGCAGGCAGGCAGGCAGGCAGGCAGGCAGGCAGGCAGGCAGGCAGGCAGGCAGGCAGGCAGGCAGGCAGGCAGGCAGGCAGGCAGGCAGGCAGGCAGGCAGGCAGGCAGGCAGGCAGGCAGGCAGGCAGGCAGGCAGGCAGGCAGGCAGGCAGGCAGGCAGGCAGGCAGGCAGGCAGGCAGGCAGGCAGGCAGGCAGGCAGGCAGGCAGGCAGGCAGGCAGGCAGGCAGGCAGGCAGGCAGGCAGGCAGGCAGGCAGGCAGGCAGGCAGGCAGGCAGGCAGGCAGGCAGGCAGGCAGGCAGGCAGGCAGGCAGGCAGGCAGGCAGGCAGGCAGGCAGGGCAGGCAGGCAGGGCAGGCAGGCAGGCAGGCAGGCAGGCAGGCAGGCAGGCAGGCAGGCAGGCAGGCAGGCAGGCAGGCAGGCAGGCAGGCAGGCAGGCAGGCAGGCAGGCAGGCAGGCAGGCAGGCAGGCAGGCAGGCAGGCAGGCAGGCAGGCAGGCAGGCAGGCAGGCAGGCAGGCAGGCAGGCAGGCAGGCAGGCAGGCAGGCAGGCAGGCAGGCAGGCAGGCAGGCAGGGCAGGCAGGCAGGCAGGCAGGCAGGCAGGCAGGCAGGCAGGCAGGCAGGCAGGCAGGGCAGGCAGGCAGGCAGGCAGGCAGGCAGGCAGGCAGGCAGAAATGGTCAAAGTGCATTTGGTTCGCTAAGAACTAAATGATTCGCATTTAACAAAAGCTAATACGCTGTCATTCTGGTTCTTTGGTTTGAACCAGGGCCCTCACACTCTGTATGAGAGTGTCTCTATCACTACGCTACGCAAGAATGCTTGCGCAATATGAACATGTGCACCGGCGGCAGCGTCTCCCTCATTGGCGAGGACATTTTTCGCCTGTGCCAGACGCGCAACGTGAAGCTTACCCAATGCAACACGGAGTTCCATATCATTGGGCAGTGTTGGCAAGGACGATACTAATGGTGCCTATTGTTGGTTATGCATAATTACGGCTGACTGCTTTTGGGTTCCCGCTCATATAAAAAATGTGCAAATGTATACCGGCCTCACGCGACTGAGCACACCTTTGACACTGGGACAGTTCTATCACGGAAATTCGGAAGCACCATTGTGCGGCGGGGACATGATGCTTCACATTTGGACATGATGCTGTTGCTCTCAATAACAAAAAACTACTGACTATTGAGAGGTCAGAAAACTGCTGGCAGCTGTCACAAGTACCCTCACCCAGATTACATTCATTACTTCAAATGAGCCGCGCGGTAGCTCAGTGACCCTTGCGACGGAACCTTTTTCCAATGTAGGATGCAAACGTCCGTGTTGTCGCTGTTTTTTGGCTGCACTTGCGTTTCTTTAATTATACTTGATGTGTCATACTAGATAAAAATAAGAAAAAAAGAACACCTGCGCCAAAACTTCTTACACGGGTTGTAAGAAGTTTTGGCGCTGATGTTTATTTTTTTATTTTTATCTAGTATGAATTTCTTATTTTCATCTAGTATGAAGTAGTACGGGTTGGCTCTCACTTGCACGTTTCTAGTGTTGCGCATTCAGTATTGTTCAGTACCAATTTGCTCAATAGCCAGTTATGTTTATTTAATTAGTTCGTTATTGAGGATAGAGGTGAATCTCTACTATCATTAAGTGATTGCCAGATTCAAAGAATACGTGACTGCACTACGAGTCGAAGAATTTGTTTAAAAATTCTTCTAAGCCCGCGAAATATGTGAATGACGATGGCAAAGTTTCGAGGTGAAGTGAGGTTCAGAAATTTGGTTACGTATTAAGAACTTAGTATTCCATTCGCATTCGTTTAGAGCGTTTACTTCAGGTTGTTGGATATGAATTCATATTTTACGTAAAAGTGGAGAGACAGGTGCAGTTGAGGATTTTTTAATAATTCTACTACAGGATAGGTCCTATGTTTTTTTAAAAGAACCCTTTAACGGTTTTTGAAGTTTTGTCATTGTTTAGGCTAAAGCATCATCAAACCATTCGCCCCACAAATTTAGCGACACGCCGTATACCAAGGCCGCTACGGACAATTATATCATACCCTCCTTCTCACCCCTGCCTTGCCTCCTCAACTCATGAGACACGCTGGCATCACTGGCGATCGCGGAGCTCTCACGAGTGCACTCGACGATTTGAGATTCGCCCAGCCATGGCCTCCGAGATTGCACGCCGACAGGTTTCCGCAATCTCGGAGACCATAGCCCTGTTCGCCCGGCAGCACGCACGCCGTCTGGCAACAGAGACAAAGATCGCGGAGTGTTTGATATCTCCTCCGACAGGTGCCACCACTCTACCAGCCGATCTCACTTCCGCGGATTCCCCACCCAATCAGATCAGCAGCCTGGGTGACGTCGCACTTCCAGTGGATGTCGTACTGTGAATGGGCAATTGAAAACACGTTTGGCTGAGCCGCAGTGATCTGCAGCGATTCGCAGCTTTAAAGCGTTCTAATAAATTACACAGTTTACGCAGAGAGCTTAAATTAGTGTGTAAATGGCCCTTAGGACTTAGTCTACCGGCCCGATGTGTTTGTACAAAATCGTCAAAACCGTTTCCGGGTCCCTATAGGGGAGAGTTGATAGGACATATAGCTTGTCTTTTATTTAAACATCACCGCATATGATTTACCTGTTCTTGGAAACGACAATGTGTCACTTTTCGACAGTTTATACCTGATGTGGCCTCAACCTATACTCGAAGCTTCGTTGTATCATGACGTTCTTCCAATACTGTCATCGTTTCCAGCCTTTTAAAACGAATTGAAGTTCCGTACATAGTGTCGCGTTCTCCTCCCTTCGATATACCAAAGCTTCAAACGTATTTGTTATGCCTTTGTTATGTTCCTCTTATTGCCTTTATGTATAAGTACCTCATTGTGAACGTTTGTGCGTCACTATCTCCTCAGTACTGCAAACGCTGTCGTTAACGGTGGCACATGCGAGAAATAACACACGTAAGGCCCATGCGAACTTACTGCAACAATTCAATGATAAAGACTGACAAGAGGAGGTCCTTATATTAATGATTAAATTTCATTATTTTGAAATATTTTGATTCAATGAGATCCCCAAAATTCTCTAACAAGTCATGCAGTACAGTAGCATAGAATGAAATTGAGCAGTTTAAATAAACCCAATCGTGGGTCGGTTTAGCAGTCAAATATATGAACAAATCGACTGCCTGGTATAATGTCGCTTAACTACATTTGCGTTCGCCACTTCGCAGAGCCCGTTTCGGTCCCTCCAGAGGTGATCGCATGGCCGACGCTGGGTCTCCGCCACCGAGCGCTGCCGTGCTCAGATCCGTGGATGGATCCTTGTCCAGCAATGGGGCAGAGTTGGACACCAAGGAAACTCCCGGATCCCGGTGCATTTCACGCAACTCAGTTGATATCGCCGTGCCGCGACGGCCGAGCAACGGCGTGCCTGCACAATTACAAGCAATGGTATTCGCTACTCACCTTTCGTTATTATGTATTGTGGCGCGTTGTATCAATCGACTAGTTCATGTGGTGCCCCGTTTTATCCCTGCGAATCAACATGCGGGAAAAACACATTCTCCTTAGTGCAGTTTCTGAAGGCTGCCCGGAGAAGCCGACTTCTTGGTCTGCCCGAAAAGTGGGTTAATAACAAAATTAAACTCTACATGCCAAATTAAGGGGTACTGCATCAGTGACGAAGTCGACAAGCTATTCAGAAAAGTTGGAGCTATGGTCGAAACGCACGGCCTAACCATCGTCTAGCCATTTCAGAAGTGAAACTTTAGAGAAGCTTAAAGCACCTAAAGAAGTTAGTCTAACACCGCCGCCTCGCGGCACGTGAAGCAGTCCACTGACACATTTTGCTGGAAGGTTGCTGGGGGACGCACCAGTACCGTAAAATGCCGAGCAAGCGACCCACCCAAGCAAGCGCCCCCCTTTCTTTTTCGGGAGATCTCAAATAAGCGCCAAATAAGCACCAATGACCGGTCCGGGACCGAGCAAGCGCCCCCCACTCAAATCTTGTCGGATTACCCTGCACCGTAGGCGGGGTGGGGGGGGGGGAGGGGGGGGGGAGCAGCTTGAGCGGCATTTTCAGTACCTCCGGAATCTTGATTAATTGAGAAACAGGACGAACGAACTGAATTACCTGTAATGTGCACCTCCATTCTTGTGAGTCCAAAACCAAGAAAGATACAAAAAAATGTCGTTCATTCGTTGGGAAGACACTGAGGACAGAATGAATAACTCAGTCGATACCTAAATCGAAAATCACCAAAAGATCGTCATGTCGCCGTTCATAATTTTAGGTCGCCAGCAGCCTCTCAAATTCGCCAATTTAGCGAAAAGTAGCCACCAGTGGCAACACTGGTTATGGCGTCACATGGTGGCTCCATAACGTGATAATTTCTTGCATTACTAGTGTTGACACCGGGGCCGAGGGTCGCCAATGGTCAATTTTGGCGTTGGATGAGGCATCTGAGGTTTTCGCCTTAATAAATGACAACTGTGCGCGCGCAGAGACAGCAAGCCATGTCTCCCGCTACTTGGTTATGGAAAAAAGAGTCTGAACACGTGGCCCTCTGGTTTCAAACATCACCAACTCACCCTTGCTTCCTTTTTCTGTGTGTGTCAAAAATGCCAGAGATGCGCGACCAGAAATGAGATGTGGCTTTGTGTCGAAAAATCCTCGCATCTCCACGAAGTGAATCATGACGAGTGGGCGAAGCTCTTGGTATCGTATGGGTGAGTAACCATACGTTGCCCGAGCGCTGTCCCATATAATGTAAATTGAGTGACATAGAGTGACATAAAGTGCCATAATGTCTACGTTGATGTCGCCGACTAGTATGATGGGTTTGTGCTTGTAGTAGTTTTATATTGTTTTGTCAGAATTATGATCGGTGTTCGTCGTTTGTAACTCATTTTTTAAATTCACGTAGACACATATGTTTCGACTGTAGCAACAGTTTTCTATATACCATGACAGAGGACAGGGAGAGTCGACAACAAAGCTTGTCCTAAGGTCCATAATGTGTACGTTGAAGTCGCCGACTAGTATAAAGGGTTTGTGCTTCTAGGTGTTTTATATTGTTCCGTCGCAATTATGATTGATATTAGTCTATTGATAAGCCTTTTTTTGTCTCACATCCACGAATCTCCCTGTGACGGACACCGCGGACGTGGACGGACAAGCCTCGGCCCTAAAATGCTGCGCCCCATAAGGAAAGTTTGAAAACTTGAAATGAGGCTCAATATTGCACCACGTCCCCAGCCTCCGCTATCATGTCCGCCACAAAAACAATTCTGTGGAGATTCATGAATGTAAAGCGTACAATACTGCAGAATGCAGAAATGCTGCGAGCATTAGTAGCATAACAATATGGATAAGGAAGTGGGCTTACAATTATGACTACCATTATACTGAAGGTAACGCCTAGAATCTGTGCAACTGCATTTTTATTTTGCTTTGCGCGAGACGACTAGAGCAATAATAACTGTAGCGATCTGCAGTCGACGTTAAGAAATATTTAGACGTTTGTTTACTGACCTAAACACCTTCTTTACATGCAGGTCACTTGACTAATTCCTCTATAACCTGACAGCGGCTTCAAGACACGAGCAGTCCTCTTCTAAGGTAGTAAAATTTTCGGATCAAATAATTTGTAAGTTCATACGGCCAGTGGTTCGTTATATTTTTTGCAGAATAAGGAAAAGAGAAAATGGCTTGTGGGACGTCAGTAGTAGGCAGATATGAATACTATACACTTCGTTACTGATACAGGTTTTTAAACAAGTTTTCTTTATTATGCAGGAGCTGATACGCCGATTCCTGTCACAGCTGTCATTGGTGTTTCCCTGGATGATGTCGACTTCTGAAAGCGCATAGCGATGAAAGATACTTCTAAGATGGAGATAAAAGATCTGGAAACGAAGGATGTAGCGTGACTTACATTTAAACCCTGAATGAGGCCATATATTGTGCCTCAATGATTGTCCGTTGATAAGAGCAAACAACTCACCATTATATCACGTTTATTTGTTGAAAGATGTGCAGTTAATGCTCATATAGATACAGCTACTGGCGAGAAGTCTGGTTCTTTTAGTTTTTTTTTCTTTTCCTGCTCTAAGAATACTTGCATTGCACAATGGATCATACAAACGCTACACGCTGATAATAACGGAGGCGAGGTAAGCCCTATGCCCTTTTTTAGATGTACCATGCCGATATATTCTGTTACTTTTGAAGCTTCAATTGTTTATTGACCTAGCCCTTCATACATCTTGAATGCGTGTATGCATTGAATATTTAATGGGAGCCAAAGGTACATCAAGCAAATATTTCAAGAGGGCACAGCTGTACTGCCATTTTGTGATAAGCACAATGGTAAAAGTGTTAAAATCTAAGTAATGACATGTTTCGTGCTTTCTGTATATTCAGCCAAAAACACTTGACTTTTTCAAACTTTTTTGCGGGGCCCTTGTCATAACTTACTTAACTGGATTATATACGAGTAATCTCTTTATGGCAATAACTGGTCTCTACTGTGACACAGGGAAAAACAGTAATCGAGGTAGGCAAAGGGACAAGTACACTTAAAGAGCTCAATTTTCGTTTTCTGTTTGCACACAGTCAATAGACAGGTAAGTACGTACACCTCTCAAAAGATAGCTTTAACCTCCTGGATTGTTATTGAAAATGCGCGAAAAAGTAACACTGATTTTTCTGAGCAACTACTGCACCGGATCTGTAAATTTACTAGTTGTAAACTGAGTGCTTGTTGTTTTTTTTATCTTACCAAATTTCTGCAGTCATATAAAGACATCCAGCACGAGATCTTATTTGGCACATTCGGTACTCGCTACAGTCACTACTTTCGAAAGGCACTTGAAACAGGCGCTATAACCACTTTTTTTCTCTCAAACATTACAAGGCTTATTCAAATATGTGCAGTGCTTGGGTCGTGCAGGAATTAGACACATTTCCATGCATTTCAATGCGTCGCGCTGGAATGAGTCCTGAGCTAAAGCTTACTGGTAATACAGATCGGAAGCTAACACGCAGATAAGCTTTGTGTCGCTGCGTAGATTTGTGAGTCGTTCATCTACGATTTTCATTTGTTTCCATCGCCAAGCACGACTTAGGCTAATTACGCTGCGGCGAAGCTCGACTTCCTTATGTGTGAGCTTTACAGTAGCCTTGACTCTGTTACGTTTGGCGCCCACGCTGAAGACAAAGCGGCACATCTCTGTTCCTTGGAACAATGCTCTGAAAGGCTGCTAACTGGCTGACAGTACAAGGCAGTGTGTTGCGCTCCCGAGCCGTGGCTGTGAGGCGCTATGCGGCCCGACACAGCGAGGTACAACTAGGCGACCGTAATGGTTTGGTCACCACCCCCTCAACCTCGAGAAGACAACGGCGCCGGCACAGCACTTTCCACCACACTCTGTGCCGCACTCGCCATTTGGGGGGACGCTCTCGTTGCCCCAAATCGAGAGTGCTGTGATTACCCCCACGTCGAGGACGTTGACCTTGGTGAGTGTGGGTGGCACCCTTGAAACAGGCGTGCCTTATGTGACTGGACTGACAAACATGGAATATTTTCTCCATCTAGGAATATGCAGCGAACGGAACATTTATAAGCATCCATCAAACTCACTCTTCCCGAATACTTGGATATGTAAACCATGTATGTAAACTACTGTTAAGTTTCTCTTTGTCCAGTGTCGCGTCCAGCCTTCTGCATTTTCTTGACGAGGTTCCGGTGCCTGCAAAATTCGGTCACAACAACTGAAGCCCCGGCAACAACTGATGCCGTGGCTTGAGAGCAGGTTTGTGCTATTTGATTCAATAGGCCCTTATGTCACCTACAAACAAACGTCTAGTAGGAACGTTCTTATGTGTAGTGAGAAGGACGGCACAATTATCGTCAATTCTTTCGCAATTACACCGAAGAAATGTACGCCATTGCTATTGAGAGCCACTGAAAGGCAGACCTATTGTCTGAACCGCCTTCTGAATAATAATAATAATAATAATAATAATAATAATAATAATAATAATAATAATAATAATAATAATATCTTCTGGTGTTTTACTTGCGAAAGCCCGATTTGATTATGAGGCATGTCGTTGTGAGAGGCTCTGGATTACTTTCCAACAATGGTATTGGATTACGTTCCACCTGCACCGAAATCCAAGTACACGGGTGTTCTTTTATTTCACCCTTATTGAAATGTGGCCGTCGTGGCCCGAAATTGAAGCCACGCCTACGAGCTTAGCAGTGCGATGCGTCTTTCTCGGGTATTTGCTAAAATTGACGCAGTTCACTACTGAAATTTGAAGAAATAACTTTGCACCACTCTCCAAAGGACAGAAGTGGAATCTTATTGCACGTGAAAGAGCTCCATGACTCAGTATGCAGTATACAAATGAGACGGGTCTGAATAGACAGGATTTTAAGAGAGGCTAGTACCGATCGCCCGCCAGTATATCGCCTCCACGCGCATATCTGCGGGGACCTACGCAGCTGTTCCCAGCCCCTCACAAGCCGTCCGACAGGCATGTCATGCTTCCCTCCTCT
>JALIZH010011022.1:0-5000 GCA_030522465.1 Rhipicephalus appendiculatus
GCAACCGCGAGGAAACGCGTCTGAAGACAATGTTTAAAACTTTGACGTAAAGGGGGTTGTGCGCACGGAATCAAGCAACCGCAGTTGACCAACGGGTGCCGATTACTCGCAAAACTGACCATACAGCATATCTTTATACCGCATAATCATACCGCATTATCCTACCGCATCATGCCGCATAAGTGATGATACACCGATGCTGTATATATATATGATGATCAATCACCAACTCGCCCAGCTTTCAACCCCTATTGAACTTCATGCAGTATATCTGCATGCAGTATATCTGCATGGAACTGCTGAGATAGATCTCAGCAGTTCCATGCAGTGCGGGTTCTCAAGCCATAGGAAAGCAGGTCACACCGCACAAGAGCAAAAACGTGACTCAACATTTCTCCATTCCTAAGTTTCCTTCCTCGTCGTTCTTTTGTATTTGAGGGAATGGAATAAGAAGTAGGCACCTTCGCAGCCTGAACATTTGAATTCTAAGGACAAGAAAGGGTTGTCAGGGTGCACGTTTGCCCCACTTTCTATGCATCCGCGGAGGTTGACAAGTTTGCGCCGTTTCCACGACGAATGCAGGTTCTCAGCGTGCGCCGTAAACACTCGCGCGCGTGTCCGGAATGCGTCTGCTTAAACTGAGACGCGGTTGTCTTCACGTAGCAAGGATGCCGAAGCTAGCAGCGACGCAGTTGTTCTCAATGGCGTTCAAACCACTTGTGAGTCGGGAGAGAGAGAGAGATATATGCAAGGAAAGGCAAGGAGGTTAACCAGACGCACGTCCGGGAGCATTCGTGTGAAACTATATATTCTACGCAAATACAGACAAGCTCGCTTCACGACGCCGTAAAGTGTGGCACTGCGCTCTTTGCCTTCTTCGCTAAAGCCGCGAGTTTCATAGTGCTATTGAGTGTAAGATTGAATAACACTAAGAGTTTCATTGTCACAAACACCTCGCGGGACCTTTGACTGTTTTTTTTTATTTCTTGCCATGCCTGACCTAGTTACCGCATCTACGATGTAGATCAGTCTCAATGGCTTAAATCGCCAACCGATGGGTTGGCAGTCGCTATGGAGTACGTAATGCGTTATAACGAAACCGCCTACCGGCCAAGTATACCGCAGCATGTGATGCAATCTGTTTCATCCTCGGCTATATTACTCGTCAAAGTGGTCCGTAAAAACTCAAGAATTATAGAGGCAGTATGCGTTGAGTTAACTCTTATAGCAAGGACCGGCGCATATAAAGTACCATGTAATATTCTATCAACGTAACCGTTGACTTATGAGCCGGAGCTACCGTTCTGCTGTCTCCGGTTACAAACACAAGTCTTAATAATTGGGAAGCGCGAGAGAGATGCCAAGAAAGTGTCAAGATTCTGGCACAAAACCGCGAAAAAAGCCGCTGCTAAAATATGACGCCCGGGTTAAGTAAAATATGATTGTCGCAGGGAAATAATCACATCATAGCCCCTAAATAAAGTTTCGTCATCCATCCATGGCCCCAGAGACCCTTTACATGTGGCAGTGAACGGAAGAGTATGAAAGTGTCTCGGATGTGAAGGTTGCTTAACAACATCGTCTGAAGGTGACAAGGCGACGGCGCTAGCCGGCCAGCCAAACGTTCCTCCCCGTTTCCGGCCCAGCCCGTTCCCCCAAGTGCATTATTCCGCTCACGGCGCGTCAAGTATAGTAGTGGTGGGCAATCAAAGCTGGCCGGCAGTGGCATAGCCAGGGGCAGGCACACCGGGCCCGTGCCCCCCCCCCCCCCCCCCGAACTTTTTTTTCGCCATGGCGTACAGAGCGAAAAATGGCCATTTCAAGGAGGTGCCCCCCCCACCCCCCCCTTTAAAAAAAAAATCTCTGGCTACGCCCCTGCTGGCCGGTAGTTTTCGCAAAACAGGTCGACTAGAAGAAAGATAGCGATGATACAATACAAAACGATAAAGCGTGACATATAATGAGAAAGGCGCCTTTCTTAACACGAACGAGAAAATGTACCCCATGACAAAAGAGGTGCGAAAATAAGGATTAAAATAACTACTTTTAGGGCAGTCAAGTATTAAACTTATCTTTTCAGCATCCTGCGTATTTATTTCATGTTGGTTTTTTTTTCTTTCTCGAAGATCAGAAAAAAACTATCTAAACACTCTTCGTCGAAAACTAGAGCTGCAAGAGTCGGAAGCTCGGGTCTTTCATGCACATGCATGCTTCCGCTGAAATACGTGCTTTCGCATTTAATCTCTACTGAATGTACACGCTAGCAGACGTGCAATGGTTAGGCGATGTTCCTACATACTTCGCTTGAGCATATGCGTTTTGTGTGGCGGGATACCGTAGTGACACAATAAGGAATTCGATAAATAACTATCGTTGCTTCCTCCGACATTACCGTTCAAACCATCATGCTTTTTCTTGCATGTTTTTTTTCCGGAATACGTGCTTGTTTGTCCATTCGTTTATTTATTTTGTCTGTGGTTGTGCAATTGTATATACGGTATTCAGACCACAAAGCAACACAACCCCGAGGTTTTAATTGCTGTAACCACGACATGTCTATCAGGCAAGTCGTATTGAGTAATTTGGATTGATTTCACTTACGTTGTCTTCCTTACTGCGCACTTATAGAAAAGACGTGCTCTTTTTTTTTTTTTTTTTTTTGCATTTCGCCTCACTTATAGTTGCTTCCACCGTGACTGGGAATCCCACGTGCGCCCTTGTGCTTTGCCGTGCTATAACATTAGTGCTAATTCATCAAGGCGAGTTACCGCTTTGTATACTTTGCTGCCGCACGCTAAGTGCCAGCCGAACACATACCTCGGAAGCAAATATGACACGGAATGGGGTTCCCACATGTGGCTCCTCGTATGAGTTGGAAAACAGCTGGAATCTGTTTTAACAGCGAAGTTTTTAAGAAACTCGTTCCTTGTGAATCGATACAGAAAACTATCATGATCTTAAGCGGATATTTGCCACAGAAATTAGGTGAATTCCACTACTCACCGCTGGTCCTCTAAAAATTAAGGAAGCAACAATTAGCCCAACAAATGGCTGCGAAGTGACGGCGGCGAGCCGAAGACTCCGAATACGTACAACAAGAGAATGCTAGGGAACGGAATAGACAACGGCGGCTGCGAGAAGACCCCGAAGCGATGGAAGGCCTACGCCAACGAAGACGTGCCCGCAGATGTATGAGAGGTGAGAATGCTTGGTTTCAGCGCGAGTGTCTGTCTTTGGAGATTGGACAACCGTGTCGTGTCTGTGACTGTCTGGGGTTGAACTCAAACCTCTCTGCGCTGAAATCAACGTAGAGACAACCTAGCATAAACTGGCTAAAACCTAGCAACCTAGCACCTATAACTAACCTAGAACCTGCATCAGCTAGCTAAAACCTGGAAACAGCCTAGAAGCAACCAGATTAGTCTTCAGAATCGTCCAGTTTCGCTGTTTCAAGCCTTGCACGGCTTTAGTGCAAGCTTCGCAATTTATTATTGCGATAGCAATTATATGCACACTCTCAGTTGATTTTTTCCGTCGCCGTCTGTCGCCGCCGTCGCCGTCATGCCCCAGATATGCATATGTATGTATATATATATATATAAAAAGGCACAAAGAAAAAGAAGAAAAAATTCCAGGGCACACGACCGGGGATTCGAACCAGCGACCCCTCGTTCCGCAGAGCGCTGCGTTAGACCACTCAGCCATTCCGCACGCAGGCGCTGGCATAATATAATAATGGCAAGCTATTTATGCGCACCACTTACCGCTGCCGGTATGCAGACCTCAGAGGAGCTTGAACGTGTTTTCTATCACGCAACGCTCCTGCATTTTCTTTCAGTTTGAAAACTTCCCTTCAGACTCACACGAAAAAGTGGTCCCTTTCTGTGCCCACTCGAGATGTGGAACGAAAAGAAAGAACAGCGTGCACCTTGCGTCAGACGCCACCGCGTGGCAGGAGACATAGAGGGATCATTCCGCGCGCCGCACTTTAAGAGAAGAAGAAATATCTAAGAGCGTCGGGTTCTGCGTTGTCAACACTTGCAGCGTGTTGTTCAAACACGGCGTAACAACTTTGATAGTTGTTAGTTCACGCTTGCCTGTGTGTACCCGCACGTCCTTTTCGAGCTTCCTTGCGGCGAAACTGTCTTTTTGCCAATAAAATGAAATAACATACAGTATGAGCGAAAAATTCCAGCAGATCACGTCCGCAACAGTCGATAGAAACTATTGCAAACACCATGTTCAGCTGTTCTTAATTTTCGTACAAGTTTTAGTTCCATGGCCCACAAAAAAAAAAAGGCTGGATTTACTCTGCTACTTTTGACCGGTTTAGTGTTATTGTTTTCTTTTGTACTTCTGTATGGCATTGTTGTCTTCACGGGAACAAAGTTAAATACCAAAAAGCAAATATATTGTTGAAAGCGACGAGAGAGAAAATTTTCTGTCGTTGTTACCAGGCGCCTCTGTCGTCTCACTATTCTAAAACTAAAACCAACAGTCCCTTTTTGTTTTTCTACTATGCAGCCTTCCCGCTATTGTATATTGTTTGTATTCTACAAAGACGGTTTTGCCTGTTTACCTTATAATGATAACATATGGGGTTTTACCTCCCAAAACCACGATATGATTATGAGACGCCGTAGTGGAGGGCTCCGGAAATTTCGACCGTCTGGTGTTTAACGTGCACTGGCATCGCACAGTACACGGGCCTCTAACATTTCACCTCCATAAAATGCTACCTGTTTACCTTGCCTTGACGCGCTTCTTCAATTTAAACATGGAACCCAAAAAAAATAGAAGAAAAGAAAAAAACTTCACATGCTCAACGCAAGCAACCTTGGTATCGCCTAGTAATTTGGCGGATAATAAGGCCTTTGGACAGCACAACCATTGAGGTTGACACGATGGATGTGCAATGTACGCGTTTCTTCAACGCGTGTGACTTCTGAAGAAAACGAAAGAGAAGCACAGAAGAGATAAACGGAAGAGAAAGAAAGAGA
>JALIZH010011022.1:10000-19220 GCA_030522465.1 Rhipicephalus appendiculatus
CGCTACGCCAGCTACACTGCACAACACGTAACCATAGCAACGCCGCCATTGTGCCCAGTGGATATGGCCGCTATGACGTCATTTCCTCCACACTTTTTGCGTATCGCGCCGGCTGGGCATGCCCTCTCCTGAGTTATTCCTTCCTCCGTGCGTGGCACTGAGCTCGTCGATTGGTCTTTTGCCCTACGAAACAGCGCCTTGGCCCTACGGTGATGCAGTTTCGGCCGCGCAGTACGCATTTTCATTTTCCTGTGCTGCCCTCTGCCGTTTTGTAGAGCCCGAGACTACCGGGAGAAACGGTATTGCCAGAACGAAAGCCTCCGAGATAAAGAGGCGTCTCGCCACTTTACCGCAAGGGAAAGGGTCGTCTCTTCGCATCGCGCTTCCTCCCTGCGCCGCTGACACGTGCTCATGCATGGAGGAAGGAAAAACTTCCTCCATGTGCTCATGGGGGGGGAAGCCCTGCTCGGTCGTTGGCTGCGCGCCGATGACGTATCACTGACGTCGTGTCACGTTGCCGAAGTAGGCGGAGTCACGACGACGGGCTACGCCTCTCCATTTCTACAGCGGAGAAGGGTGGAGAGGCCGCGCGAAAATTTGAAACCAGCTGAAACGGATGTTCAGACCCCTGTAACTTCCTTATTATTGCGCGTATTCGCAAAATTCTTGCGGCAGCAGGTTCACATAGCAAAAGTGCACATATTTCTCTCTATAACAATTTTTTGGACCTCGGGGTTGTTGACGGGCCCTTTAAAGCTTCTCACCTATTACAAAGTGTGCAGCTGCACAGGTGCGCGTGGCACCATGCGGACGCGTGGTGCAGTGGCGTACGAACTCTTTCGCGAGTGGGGGGGGCAAACCTACCTCCCTTGCCGGCCGTGATATATAGTATATATATACACACACATACACACACACACAGATATGTATGTATATATATATATATATATATATTTTTTTTTTTTTTTTTTTTATTCAGATACCCTAAACGCACAGCAGGCATCCAGAGAACTTCATCGACAATCACACTCTGATGTGATTTTTCATACACAGAGCATTTTTTAAATATTGTTTAATAATATTATAAAACAAAGGGACAGTCAGTTTTAAGCAGCATGTACTGGGACAACAACACATATATGCGTGTTATGCGTGTAATAGTATTACACGTGACGCTTTAGGCTTTGCCTCACAACTTTCCGCATGAATACATTTATGTCGATGGCGGCCTCCTCAGTAGTAGACTATATATCTGTATCATTCAATGAAATTTTGTTAATGACTAAAAGCAGCTATCTAAGAATTGAGTTTTTAAATGCGAAGCAATCCTTAGGGAACCAAAGGTACTTTGAACGTTTCTATCTACCTTTCTGACCCCCTACGTCTGGGTGCTCTCGTAGTTGCCCAATTACCTTAGTATAGACCAAAGTCGGCATAGGAGGGCACGAGGGGTATGACGAACATAAGTGTCTGGTCACGACATGAATAGCGTGAAAATCATGTCGTGTACGTCATGAAACTCCTTCCTTCAGTCGTGTGTGTCACATACTCGTATACCACGGGCTGCGATATGCGGGTATGAGCCTTAAAGTTTGTATCTACCCAGGAACGGCGACAGCAGACATCGATCATTTAAACGCGAGAGCCTTAAAAGAATCCAGCATCGGCCGCGTTAATACGACGAATGCAAAGTATAAAAATCAGGATCCCAGCAGGAATCGAACCCAAGAATTTCGTGTGGCAGTCATGCTACCACAGAACCACGCAAGGTCTTGAATCTGCTTTGGAAAAGGTACTATGCAGACGTCAAGTCGGCGTAACGACCATTGTGGATACCGTGTAAGCTATCTAAATTTATAAAAATGTGATAAACGTTGCATATGTACTCCAAATATACAGGCGCCATGTCGGATTAACATCAATTGTGGCTTCAGTGTCATCTCCGCTTTTATAACCGTCTCATAAACATTATATATGCACTCATATGACTCAGCAAGCTATAATCAAGCGTTGCTCGGCAACGGAGGAATGCGCTAACGAATCGTATTCACTCATCGCACCATAGCGTGCACTACATTTCCATAAAATTTACGTCCATGCCCTAACGTTAGGGCTGGCGTTGCGTGAGGTCATAAATTTCCCTCTAAATGCCAGTGCAGTCGACGTGCCTAGTGATTGCACAATTCGCACACTACTACTCCATTTACAAAAACACGTCGATGTACCCCGTAACGTCTGTCTGAAAGAAAATAAGAAATGCGGCATAGACAGGTACTCGCTGACTGCTTCGCATGAAACCGATTCCCACAGTTCATGGGATCTGCCTAATTTTAACACGAAATTGTTGTACGCCGGGGTCCACTAAGACTTCAGTGACGTATTTCCGTCACGGAAACGACTTCGAAAAAATGTACGCAATCAATGTCATAACAAAACGTTCCGTCAACGGGCATCAAACCGATGACCTCTCGGTCCGCCGTCACAAGTGCCGAGCACGCTATCCACTGCGCAATGGCCACAGACTTTAACTGCTATACAAACGCGCATTTTATATCTCACACTTTCATCTTACAATGCTCTTGGTCAGCGGGGTAGTGTCGCCCTCTTGGAGCGGTAAAGTAAAGTAATTCATCATTACTGTGGCCTCCGCGATTAGCACCTGCAACGCGTACTGCTACGCGTCTGTCCCATTCGGCGCGTTTACAATACAAGTGAAATTTTTTTTTTCAATGCCTTAGCACACCGCGAGGTGGTGACCTTAGCCCAGGCGTCGATCTCACTCATAGCGTCTATCCAAACCAAAAATAGCTCTGCGACGCGCGCCTGCCTCACCTGGATGTAATAACGCGTTGCTCCCATACGCTCACCCCGAGAAAGATTGCGGTCGGGCTACAGGGGCGACCCGACGAGCTTATCGTTTCCCTCTAGATACCAAAAAGTTCAATCACACTTTGACATGCCGCGGGATGGCGACCTTAGCCCAATTTCTGCGTCCAATATGGGACGCTCATCTTGCTATCACGCCTCTTGCTGTCATTATGCTCTCGCCGTTAACATCTACAGATACCACAATGGTTTGTTTAATAAATTGACCATGGACGTTAGTCGTCGGGATGGAGATGTACCACCAAGCGTCAACTAGGATGCATCCACGTTGAACGGTGCTATGGCTGCCAAACACCAAAACATACATTGGGCAAACCCTCCTATATCAATGTACAGTTAACGTTGAATTACCTCTATAAAGGCGCGTGTTACTTTCGTGCTATACCTATGACGGAGGGATCAACCATGTTTTTTCAATGAATGATTGCTGTTATACTTATTCATAATAAGTATTACACTTTCTTTCATATATTCAGGCTTGTGTGTATTAAATTTGCCTTCTTTGCTAATAGCCCTAACAGTATTTCTGGTGCGTGCTTATTAGCAATATTACTATTATTATGTTACTCTTATTATCAACTTGTCAACCCTTTTCTTAAAAAAATGTATAATTTGTGGTGTTACGGGCGTAGTACATTGTAAACTACTTTGTAGTACAACTGACATTGCAGTGCAACTGACACTGCAGCACAACTGAAAATTTTCTTTGAAAGAAAAAAGGTGGGCGATTATAACGTTAAACTGTACCTCTGTGCTTCCTTCCAACATGGTCGTTAGCTGTGTATGATTGGTCGATACATTCTGGGTCATGCACACAGCACCAGCTCGTTACGCGAGGCAACAAATGCCGCAAAATGATCCACCGCGTAATGACCACTTATGCACGACCACGTAAAAATAAGATAATGAACTATTTTGAATACGGCATATTGTTGGCTATTGGTTATTCGGCATTTAAAATTTTCTGTGTGCCGTAAAATTGCCTGCTTGTTACATGACGTCAGGAATCTGTGATATGTCGTGGTGTTTATTACAACTTATGCACATGAAACAGCGCATTCGCGTGATGAACAATACCTAAAACTTTTTGGAATAGCCGGAGAGCGTCTCCTTCTAAACGTAGGCTAGCCGCCGATCACATTAGCAGCGGCTACTTATAGGCGAGATGGATTTATATGAGTATAATGAACATTTTCACTTGCACCATAACGACGTTCAGTTGTTTGTGCGCGTATACAAATCTGTGAGCTCATCCATGCTGAGAGAAAGAGGGAGTGAGAGAAATAAGCAGCGCTGCGCGTGTGTGCTTCTTTGCCGTCCGAGTTGTATTTTGATCTGTAAAGTCAATTCAAGTTGAATGAAAACCAACTAGCCTGACTCTTAATTAAGCCTCCTTAGTGCAAAAATCCACGGACCTTCACCATCTCCCTGGTCCGGTGGATTAAGTTTCGGGGCAAGCTTAAAAGCTGAGCTTCCCACTGTGCTCGAGTCCACGGCTTTATTCGTCGCCACTTTGCAAGCTGCCGCCATCGCTTCAAGCTACCACAAGCAAGCCTGATCAGTTTGATCGAAGACTAACGCGGAAACCTTTTTTGGCCCTTCCAGTACGGCAAAACTAAAACATTCAAGAAGATTCGTCACACTCATCGGCTCACAGCAGCTTCGGCAGAGCAGCGGTGATGATATTCCTTTTCGATGAAAAAAATGATTTTCTTGAAGCAGAAAGTGCTTTGACCGGTTCATAAAACGTTTGCTCGCTCCCATCCGTAATTGCATCGTCACTGATTTAAATTTCAGGCCAGGCACAGCAGAATAAAAGCATGAACGAGTGATCTAATGTTATAGGGCCCCTGCTCAGCGCTAGCCTCGTCTACAATGCTACAGCACAAGGCGCGAAAGCGTCGCGTAGGCAGCTCGCACCGCAAAGAGCCTACAAGGAAAATCGTCACAGCAGAAATGTTGGAAAAAATTTCATTATATTGTAACATTGCCTCGTAACATTCCCATTCCCTCGTACCAATATAATTGAGTGATTACTGTGGTGAAGGAAAACTTCGTCTTTGTTGCTGGTTTCCCAGCGCGCAGCCAACAGTGACCACTGTCGGAAGTGGGGGGGCTCAGCCCCTAACTTTTCAGTGGGGGGGCTCGCGCCCCCCTTGCCCCCGCGGCTGATACGCCTATGGCGTGGTGGGTACTTCGCTAACTTACAAAAGGAAGAATTAGGGCGCAGCGGGGACCTTGCAACTGTGCTGGCAGTAGGCGTTCTGGATAATCTGATACGGCCAATGTTATGCACACAAACGTTCTTTCCCTTGCGGCACAGTTCAAGGCAATGCGCACGGGGCCCGATCACGCTATCGCGTTCTACTCTTGAAGGCCAACCTCAAGCGTCCTCCAGGATTTTGATCTGCCTCCCTGATCGACCCAGCTTTGATCAAGCGGTGATGTCACGTAATGACATCATCATGGGACGTCACTTTTGCTGACGCCACAAATTGTGGTGATATGTGATGTTACATGATGACGTCTCATGGTGACGACACAAGGTCCTGGTGATGATGACTTTTTGCCTCACTCGTGTTCAAGCCGACGCCACCGATGATCAATTGTCCCGCTTGATTATGCATCTAAGGCTTTCGCCATAATACAGACTAATGATCACAATGAAACCATTATTGAAAAGATACGCGGCACATTGACATATAAGACAAGAGCCCAATAGGTGGCCGTTTAGAAGAAATTGCCGACGATTTAGTATACTATGGGATGTGTTTAGAGAAATTTATTTCCACATACGGTGAACATCAATAGCATTTGAACTCGCTGGGAACTCAGGACTTTCAATCCGTGAGCGTACGCTCTTTCACCTCTGCTTAAACGTTATGGTAGTCTCTCTGCCAGGTTGGTTGATCTGGTTTTTTTGTTGACAACTTTCTATTTTTCCTCCGCTTTCTCGTGCCCAGTGGAGAGCAGCCGAAGTGTCATAGTCCTGGTTAACGTTCCTCCCTTTTCTTTATTCTTTTATTTCTTTCTCGCACGTCGATACAGAGATAGATATAAATGAACAATAACAACAACGGCGGCAATGAGAACAACACGTAAATATATTGTTTTTAATGCTGGCCAGGCTGACCGATAGGGTGACATTCCATATAAAAGTTCTGATAGCGACCTTAAGAATTGAATTCAGAGTATTCGCTAAGGAACTCGAGCATACATAACACTTTTTTACCACTTGAAAAAATAATAACGCGTTAATTAAACGCGCTAATTAAACGCGCATACGATCCTGATAAATAGAGCGAACTGCACAAATCGTTCCACAGTGCTCGCTGCGTCACCCTCTGAACCCCGCCCAACACGTGGGCATTCTGCGTAGAGCTGCGGCCACCGGAACTAACAAGTTTTCCCTCAAAAACAAAAAAAAAAAGAATGTATATATAGAAGAAGAGCGAGAATGAGGAAGAGGGAAAGGTTGCCAGAGTCGAGCGGACGCAACGCGCTTGCTGTGGAGAGCTGCGGCCCTCGTGGAAGAGCCGAGAAAGGAGGATGCCATTAAACGCGCATCTGCTACTTCGGAACTCAAAGGACTGGAGCGCACACCCGCCCATCTGCCTGCCTGCCTGCCTGCCTACCCTGGCTGCCGCTATAGCTTATCGCATTTTCTATCCTTGTTTATCAACGCATCTGCATCCCACGCGGCTTCCCCTTTCCCACCTTGACCCTCTCATTCCCGATCTCTTCTCCCTTACTGCCTTACTGTGCCCTTTCGTGAACGCTATTTCCTCCTCTATTCCCCAATCTTTTGTCTATCCAGAGGCGAGGCAGGAAGTTACCGCGCCGTCGCCAGCTGGCCGGAAAGCTTAGTTAGCGTCCGTTGAAATTAATCGCGGACGCCGAGCTCGCGCACGTTTTTTTCCTTTTTTGTCTTCTCTTACGCGAGAACGCTGAATAAGCGGTTCGCTTTAGGAACGAGCGACGCTTGCGGCTTGGACGCCACCGCGGCGACAGCGCTGCCGCGAGCTGCCTGCGCCTGACACTGGTGAGAGAAAAACCTGCTTTCTGGCCCTGGCTAGAAACGTGCAACGCTGTAGAAGCCCTTGCTGACACTAGATAGTCGTCTATAGTTATGTCTACCATGAACTTTGCTGACCAGAATAATTAGAAATTGGCCACAAACTTGATTTAATTCGCAGTTTTCTCGGCGCTTCATGCTTGTAGATCCCGATTTTCATGTAGGTTTATTTGCTTTGGTTTAATCTGCGTTTATAAAGCTATATTTCAAAGCAATCGCATATCTTTTTTTCAAAGAAGTACAGAATAAGATATCGCGCACAATGATCTTCGCGATTCGTTTCTTGCAAAACGGAATAGTAATTACCGAGATCCATGCGAAGCAGTCAGAAAGCAATAAACGCAATTTTTCAGCAAGTCTGTTTCTATAAATGAACCCTACTATGAAATAACCACCATGTTTACAGTTAACTTTGCTGGAAACTACATGGTTGATAGTCATCGGGATGTTATTGGACTGTGGGCCCAGATGCTCCCCGGCAACTCACGAGCTATTACGCTTCTCAAGCATTGCAACCCTCGCTTTCACATACGGTGTTTCAAAGCGGAGCTTTTCGTTGGAAAGACTGCATTTCGGTTGGCTCGTCATAAACATCGGATAAAGCTGTGTTATCTTTTACCATAGTATAACGCTTCTGTCCACGAACTACACGAAACGTCCTGATGCTACTCTGGTTTCTCTGGTGCTGCACGCTATTAATGTGGCAAAGCTTAGGAGGCGCCACGTGTTGGCTCTATGCGGCAGAGGAAGAGGAGTAGGCCGTAATGGGGTCAGCCTCAAGAGACGAAGCACAGTGCGAGGTAAAATGGCTCCAATCTCGCAAGTAGCGAGAGCACTAGTGTGGCAGATAAGAAGTGGGTGTAGCGATCATGGCTTGGTTTCGCGATGCATATCAGTTCATTAATTCAACGAACGAGAAGCCACAGTTCATGCGTTCGCCAACACGTGCATGATAGCGGAGCCGGACAGACATACGCGTATCCGTGTGATATGCATCGTCCGTGAAAATACTATGATGAGGAGGTCGCGGATTTAATTAGCTGGTCGCTTTTTGAAAGAGGTGCCCGAAATATTCCGCTGAAGAGGAAAGCGGTTGCAAAAGGTCAATGTGGCCATCCGGTCACAGAAGCAGTCTTTGTCCCTTAGCCGCGGCAGTTTGATCAAAGAGGAGCTGCCAATTTAGTTAACTACGCGGTGGCTTAGACAACAGATTGCCTGCTTGTGTGTCACTAGGTGCTATAAGCTTTGGGGCAGGGCTCGAGTTTTGTACTAGATTGTCTTATCGTGCGATAGCAATCACATGGGAGCGCAAGCTGCATTCACGCCATCGTTAACACCGCCATTGTCGGGGCATCCTGGTCGACGGCGCATGCGCGAATCACGTGTTTGTGGCGATATAAGATCTCCAGAGACGCTGCTGGCATGAGCATTGTGAGCGCGGCACTATAAAGCATGCTAGCATTTGTTCTGCGCTGTTGTTTGTACGTAATGCTTCGCATGTTCGAAGCTGAACGCGTAGTAAACGTCAGGCTATATCGTTATCCAATATTTAACTGAGGCTGATGGTTCCCCCGTCCGTCTCATCTGATGCGCAATCAAAGTGTGGCGTTTGCAAAACCCTTTACGACATTCATTATCACGCCAACGTTGGAGACTGGTGTGCTTGTGAGGGCACAGGTATTTCTGTGCAGCAGTAGTTGTCAGGTTGCCACACGGGTCTTCTCGCTAGATGTTGTTTCTGATACAGCAGGCAAGTACTAGTCCTGTAGTTCTATCAGGATTGACTCAATAAAATAGGGCATAACCAAGTTAGCTACGTTAAAATTCAAGGAAGCTGGTGTTTCATGTGGTGATGCTATCAAGCTATTTTGACACCTTTCCTTCTCCGATGCTTTATTTCAGGAAACGTGTCATGCTTAACTTTCAAGCTATTGCTGTGTAGCTCTATTTCTGCCTTCAAAACGACTAATCATGCAGTCTTAGATTTGCGCGTTCCCAAAGAATCATCTCTAAATTTGATAACGTATCTGCACATCTTCATAAGAACGCAAAGTACAATTATTATTATTAATCATATTATTGTCATTATTATTATTATTATTATTATTATTACTATTATTATTATTATTATTATTATTATTATTATTATTATTATTATTATTATTATTATTATTATTATTATTATTATTATTATTATTATTATTATTATTATTATTATTTGCTATGAAAAAAATATACGCATAAACAGAATCACAAAGG
>JALIZH010011023.1:0-12779 GCA_030522465.1 Rhipicephalus appendiculatus
CCGCACGCCATCCAAATGGGAGGCTGCTATTACCAGCTTCAGGCTCGAACAACAGTTAGGGCAGTCCAATATGACTTGTTGCTGGGCTAGTTGGTGCATAGTTACAATACAGGAAAGTGGCGCAACACAGGATAAGGACGGAGACGAGGGAACAAGTACAGGCGCACTACTTGTGTGCGCCTGTGGTTGTTTCCTCGTCTCCGTGCTTGTCCTGTGTTGCGCCACTCATGCATTATTGGGCAGTCCAACGGGCCCGCGACAAAGCAGAGAGACGTGGTCTTTTTGTGCCGACGTGGCAGCGGCCCGCAACGTGCTAAAGCGCGTTCCGAAGGACCCAATAAAGTTTATCCATCTATTCATGCATCTACCACTGGTGGTACGGAGATCTTGGAGGAGCTTGAGCCTGTTCTGAATTACGCAATGCTCCTACATTTTCTTTCAGTTTGAAAACTGCCCTTGAGACGTGTACGAAAAAATGGCCCCTTTCTGTACCCACTCGCGATGTGGAAAAAAAAAAGAACATCAGGCACACCTTGCGTCAGACGCCACCGCATGTCCGGAGACGCAGAGTGGTCACTCCACACGCCGCAGCTTAAAAGAAAAAAATTTGGCAGATCCCACATACCTTGGGAATCGGTGTTATACGAAGCATGCGGTGGGAAGTAAGTGTGTCGTAATTTCTTTATTGAGCGAAACGTTACGAAATGACGCCAGAGATATGTACAAATGTTCTACGCACAGACATATGGTGAACAGTCGCATATGTTTTATATAACCAGTTGTTTACAGTTCCGTAACGATGACAACAGGAACATGGGTATTAGCAACACCAGAAGCGGTAAGCTGATATGTAGCGCTCGTGCTCGCGATGATGGTAGCCCTGTACACTGCTACATAAATCAACTTCAGTGGATGGCGCTTAACTACAATTGATGTTAATGCCACGTGACGGCTATGTCATAGGAGTACATATGTAATGTTTATTAAATAGGATAGCCAGCACTGCAACCACAATTGACGTTTCAAGAACATTAGGGTCTATTTGAAAAACAGTTCCGAGACCTGGCGTGGCTCTGTCCTAGAATACTTTATTGCCACGCAGAATGCAGGGGTTCGATTCCTGCTGGGACCCTAAGATTCATTCTTTGCATTCGTCGGGTCAACGCTGAGGTGAGGTGAAATAAACTTTATTTGGTCCTGGATAAACTTTATTTGGTCCTGGAGAACCCCGATCAGACACCCCCCGAAGGGGGGTTCCGCCGTAGTTGCTGGCCGCGCCCACGCCGGTACTGGAAGACCATGGCCCTCCGCCCGTTCGCAGGCCTCCTGGACTGCCGAGAGCTGGACTGAGAACTCGGAGCTTTTAAGGGCCCTCTCCCAGTCCTGTTCTGTGCTGAACTTCGCGCTACGTAACGCCGGGCACTGCCAGAGGGCATGTGAGCGAGTGTGCAATTATCCGCCCCACAGCTAGGGCATCCTGGATTTATGCCTTCAGCAAAGTGACAGAACGTGCTACGAGACGGGAACGAACCTGCCTGCAGCATCCGGAGAGCCGACGACTGCGGTCCAGTGAGTTTCGATGTCAGCTTTTTTTTAACGCTCTCGCGTTAAAATTACCGATGTCTGTTCTCTCCAATCCTGGCTAGATATGAACTGTCAATCACCTGTGGCACATACCCGCATACATAGGCGTGCGCAGGGTTACCGTTCAGGGGGGGGGGGGCGAAGGTTCGTCGCAGCGTCCCCCCTTCCCTATTAAGTCAATGTATAGGGCAGACTTTGCGCCCCCCCCCCCTTCTTAGGTTCTTAGGTGACTAGGGGGGGGGGGCGCCTCCCCTCTGCCCCCCATCGTGCGCACGCCTATGCCCGCATACCTGTGGCACATACCCGGCCCGTGGTATACGGGTATGTGCCACACGTGTCTGGCGGAAAGGGTTGGTAACGTACGCGACGGGATTGTCACATTATTCATGTCATGACCAGCGAGTCATATTCGTCAAACCATCTTCCCCTCCCATACTAATTTTGGTTTAGCCAAAGTAAAGGGCGTGATTACGAGAGCACACAGACGTAGGCGGCTAAATAGATAGATAGATAGATAGATAGATAGATAGATAGATAGATAGATAGATAGATAGATAGATAGATAGATAGATAGATAGATAGATAGATAGATAGATAGATAGATAGATAGATAGATAGATAGATAGATAGAGACGCTAAAAGTGCCTGCGGTACGCAAAGAAATGCTTCGCATTTAAAAAGAAATATCTAAGAGCGTCGGGTTCTGCATAGTCGACACCTGCAGCGCGCAGTTCAAACACAAAGACGTAACAACTGTGACAGTCGTGTGTTCGAGCTTTTCCACCTGTGCGTTCTTTGTGCTTGTCGTTCTTTGTGTGACATTCCAATTTCTTTCTATCGCATTCATTGCTTCGCTCTTGCAGCGAGACTGTGACTTTGATCGCCCTAGCAGATCTATTTATGCTAGCCGGCCGTCGCTATAAACGAACAGAAAACTATCATTATCATGAACCGGCACGCGCATCCTCTTCTGCTTCGCTCCCCGAACACGTGTGCCGATTTGTCGGGCGTGGGATGGAATAACCTGTCCGCCGCGGTAGAGCAGTGGTTATGGTGCTTGACTGCTGACCCGAAGGTAGCGGGTTCGATCCCGGTTGCGGCGGTCGCATTTGGATGGAGGCGAAGTGGCAGAGGCCCATGTGCTGTGCAGTGTCAGTGCAAGTTAAAGACCACCAGATGGACAGAATTTCCGGAGCCCTCCACTACGGCGTTTCTCGTAATCATATCGTAGTTTTGGGGCGTAAAACCCCAGATTATTATGAGATGGAATAACCTTGAATGAATAAAAAGAGAGAAAAAAGAAAAGGACAGGAGGAATAAGACAGAGAAGTTCTTGGCGAAAAAAAAAAATCCCTCGCGAGGCGGCGTTCGAAACTGCGAACGCGTAGGGGAGCCTTCATGCGCGCGCGCCTCCGGAGGCACGGAGGCGCGCACATGAAGGCTCCCTACGAACGCGTGATGCGAAGGCGAGCATCGTAACCACTCCCTTATCCATACACGCTAGGAGGAAATAACGTAGCGTTTTACACTATGGCATACCAAGGGGGTGGGAAAGGGAAGTCATGGTGAAGAGGAGAGATGTGAGGGTTGAATGGGCAATCGTATACACACGATTGACGTACAACCCAGGATTTACGGCAGTAACGATAGTATTCTGGTTCAGTTGGGGCTGCATCCTTTTTGGCGTAATCACATTGATCATGTTAAAATTAGGGCTCACGCGCAGTTGAGATAAGTAGACTTGGACGGCTCCGTTCCGGGCTACGCAGAGATACGGTGATCATGATTTACCCTATGTATGTTCGCCCGATTCTTGAATTTGGTTGTGTATTATTCTCTGGTGGACCAGCATACAAGATTAGCCCCTTGATTCTTTTAGAGAGAGAAGCTCTTCGCAGTTGTCTGGGTGTGCCAAAATTTACAGCTAACAACGTTTTGTATCAAGAAGCTCGGATACCCACTCTCGCTTGCAGATGTTTTTAACAGTTAAAACTTATTTAAAATATTATGAATCCACTCTGAGGTGGCAGCAGTTCGTATTTTTTGCCGAATCCAGTGTTTTGTTCAATGAGCATTGGTACCGTGTGTGTAAACCTCAAGTGCTGTTTGTTCAAGCTCTACTACATGCATTAAATATTAATATGTTCAAGATCATTCCGTCAGATAAACCCATGGGCAATGTGCAAATAGAACTCGATAGCATCTTTCCAATGAACGCCAAACATTTGCACTCTAAGTGCAAGCCTTAGAAACTCTCTTAGAAGTGCGAGCCTTATTAGAAGAGCTCTTCTGACAATTAGGAATTGATACTGAAAGTGCAACCGATGCATCTATCAGTGATGAGAAAGCAGGTGTGGGTATTTTTTTGTCAGTCATTATCCTGGTCATATTCATTACGTCTCCCCGATCATACACCCTTATTTGAAGCGGAGTTAACGGCCATTTTGCTAGCTACTCGAAAACTTCCAGCAACTTATTCCACATCTCCTATAGCGACTAATTCGTTGTCCATGTGTTCATCCCTCTCTCCGTCGTCCGAATCAGCAGTACTAAATGGCAATACATTCAAATCATTAATCCCGGCAAACATTCGTGTACTGCGATTGATGTGGGTGCCAGGCCATCGTGCTATAATTCTAAATGAGATGGCTCACACACTCGCGCGAATATCCTTTGATGGTCCAATTTTGTCAGTTATGCATGTTACAGCTTATGTTACAGCGGCGAGGTTCAGGAAATTCTCCCTTCTTGAAGATTTATTAAACGTTACAGTACCGAAGCCAGAATTTTCGCACTTGCATTTCGCATGGGATAATAAATGGTGTCCCAAGCGTAAATGGGAAATCTCCATCACTAAATTACGATGCCGTATTCCACTGCTTAATTTCTGCTTACACAGGTCTGGCCAGGTGCCATCACCTTTGTGTTCTAGCTGTAACGAACCAGCCGTCGCCGTTTCAAAAATCGAAGAAAAAGTGTTTCGAAATTTTATTTAAAAAGTTAGGCATTCCAGTAAGTACTCCAGATATTCTTTCCTTTGGGGCTGCTTCATTGGAATACAGCAACAGGAACGTCTGCGGGGCCCTCTGCGAATTCTTGGATGACACAAGGAGGTTACCTTGCTAAGTCACTGATCAGCTTTCTTTCCGAACCAAACTTAAATTTAGGATTTCATTATTAATCAGCATTAATTTAACGTTCTCAAGAATCATGTATTAGGGATAATGTAAGTCATTAAAGAATCTGTTCATTTCCGTCTTTATTAAAATTTTTCTTCGTATCTCGAGAAATTACGCTCTTTTACTCAAAAAAGTCACAGTTTCGCCACTAGGGCGAAACAATGAATGCGATAGCAAGCAATTAGTTTGTCACACGAAGAACGGCAAGCAGCTCGATACTTGCAGCACGCCGCCGCAGCACAAAGAAGGACGCTTGAAAAAGGCGCATAGGTATACACAGGACAAGCCTGAACTAACAATTGTCGCAGTTGTTACATGTTTGTATTTGAGCAACGCGCTGCGAGTGTCCACAATGCAGAAGCCGACGCTCTTGTTGTTGTTGCCTCTGACATGGCTCATACCCACTCAGGATGATTGGCCAAGGACTGATTATATGATTATATGACGTTTCGACGCTGTTTGATACTTCTTTTTCTTTTAAACTGCGGCACATGGAGTGATACCTCTGCGTCTCCTGCCACGCGGTGGCGTCTGACGCCATGTGTGCCCGGTGTTCTTTTTTTTTCCTTGTACATCATGAGTGGTACAGAAGGGAGGCACTTTTTCGTGCGCATCTCAAGGGCAGTTTTCAATTTGAAAGAAACTGTAAAAGCGTTGCGTGATAGAAAACACGCTCAAAGCTGTTCCGAGATCTGCGTACCGCGAGCGGCAAATGGTGCACACGGATGGCTCGCCGTTCATATCCCTGGCACAAGCCTGGCGTGTGGCTGTGTTGACTAGCGCAGCAGGCTGTGGCACCGAGTGGTCGCTGGTTCGAATCCCCGGTGAGATGGTTTGGAATTTTTTTCTACTGATTTATTTTTCTTTATGCCTTTTTTTATATATACACATACATATACATATCCGGGACATGACGGCGTGGACAGACGGCGACGGCGAAAATCAGCCGAGAGTGTCCATATAATTGCTATCGCAATAAAAAAAAAGAATTGGGGAACCCTTAAGCTTCGCCTTTAAGAGTTGAACGCGATAGCGTTATCCTGTCCCTAGTGCGTACTTCAATCACTTAGTGCATACTTTGTCATGGGTAGCATGCTTTAAACCACGAGAAATTATGCGCGGGAAATGCGGAAAATGTTTTCAAACTTGCTATGCACCCACTACGTGGTCTTAAGGGAATACGCACAGTAACGTGTGTGCCTTTTGTAATGGGTGCACGGCCTTGAACCACAATGTCGTTATGATATTCACATGTCCTGACGCCCGATGACAATGTACGCTTGTACCACGCAATATTACTGCGATATTACATGTTGTATTGTGACGCCTGTATACAGGACGCGTGTGTTTGTAAAGCATGAAAGTTATTTTCAATGCAATTCCAAGCAGAGGAAGTTATTTTATGCGTAATCCCAAGCAGAAGCGTGGCTGTGTGGTAGAACACCTGCTTGCCACGCAGACGAGCCGGGTTCGATCCTCATTCGGACCCGGAAATTTTATTATTTATTTTATTTGCATCTTTCTCGATTTTTCAAGCCACGGACAAGATGATGATTTTTCGCTCAAAACCAACGACGCCGACGCCGGAATTTCTGCGAAACGAGCTCTTTAACGCTATCGCGTTAAAAACAAGAAATCATTTTCCCGTCCCCTGCCTAGACCGTAATTTTTTTCACTTACATTAAGCGCCGGCTTCTTGGCCAATCGCGTTGGTCAGAGCCAGAACAGAGGAACAAGCAAGCCAGCAAACAAGCTCTGCCTCAGCAAGCATTGTGGTTCTACTGCACGTGACCTCTCGGACGCAGAAGAAGAAGTGGTGGTGCAGCGGCAGCAAGTAGAAGCAATGTCTGTGCTTAGTCATCGAGAATTCTTGTGCGCCGTCTTCTGCGTTTTCGGTGAGCATATCCAGTGACACGCCTCAAGGCGTAAACGTTCGTGTGCGGTAGCGCGAAACCTGCAGTCACGAAAGCGAAACGTTGACTTCTAACGGAAGCGCGATTGTCGCGTTCGAGAGTCAGATTCGAAGCCCGTTCCATATAGGCGACAAAATGAAACCCAGTTTTGTCGCCCAAATGTACGAACACGTTTCACGAATGTTTTGAATTAGTCATCGTCCTGATAGCCTCAATAAGAAGACAGCCTGAAGTGGCTGCTTGGGAACGTATGTCTTGACGCGAACCGTACACTTGTGAAAACGCATGTGATACGTATCGGCGATAATTTCACGTCGTTACGTCGCATGCAGCTTCCCTTTGCAATTGTTTAGATAGCATCCCACGGCAAGAAAAATTTGTGAGACGTAGTTCTCCCCAGCACTCAGCTAAGGACACAGCACCTACCTGATTTCACATATAATATAGGTATATATATATGTTTTTTAGGCTTCTGCTGCTCTCGTGGAAATAGTTAGTCGTACTTCCTTTACTAAGACGCTTTACGTACTAAGTAATTTCAAACATCAGGTGCATCTGTAACCTTTTCTGAAGTGCATTGAACTACAATTACAATTTACCATCAATTACTGGTACAGTAAACGCTCGTTAATTCGACACTCGTTAATTCGGAAAACTGGATGTTTTAGGACTTGTTCTCTGGCCCCGGCCAGCATATACGTGATTTAATGGCATCGAACTCTCGTTAATTCGTTCATATTTTATCGCAACCCGATCGATTCGGACGATGTGCGGAGCGCGCCGAGCGCGAAGCGCCTCAGATCTACGACGCAAAGAAAGAAACATGGCGGTCGCGCACAGCCGGAACGGCCGCGGAATTTTAGAACGGCGTGATCGTCATAATCGCGTTGTTAGAATATAATAATACATGGGTTCAAAGCATCCTTTCGGACTGAGACGCGAGGGTCTTGAGCTGCGTTCACATGATGAATGAAGTCGCAATCGACGAAACTTGCGGCTTTTGCAATGCTCTTATGCAAAACAGTTACTGGATTTACGCATTTCTAAAGAAAAAAAAAAAGAAAACACGAAAGTGCGTGGGTGTAATCGACATTCATTTAAAGTTTTCTTACTTGCGATAATTGGGCATTTGGTCGATTCGGACAGCATTTTCGGTCCCGTGATATCCGAATTAACGAACTTTTACTGTATATTTTTTTCCTCCGTTAGTTTTCAGGGCAGTGTACCCTTTTTTAAATATTGGGATTGGTATTGGGGCAGCAAATGATGCGGAAGGTTAGCGTTTTGTTTGATGTCAACGATACCTGAATAAGCTTGCTTGATGGTTTTCATATCACTTATAATCGCACTCAATATTTTCGCATACATTTTGAAAGAAAACAATTACATAAACACCAGCTTCATGGTTTTTCGTCATTTTTCGTCAAGCTACCGAACATCAAAATGACTTCTTCTTGAGCGAGTTGGTGCTTTCATTGCTCAGGTACACTAGACTGAGGCGCAAAATACATGTCGTGAAAAAGGGAGGAGCAGAAGAGAAGAAAGTCAGGCGCCGATGTCGTGAAAAAGGGAGGAGCAGAAGAGAAGAAAGTCAGGCGCCGATGTCGTGAAAAAGGGAGGAGCAGAAGAGAAGAAAGTCAGGCGCCGATGTCGTGAAAAAGGGAGGAGCAGAAGAGAAGAAAGTCAGGCGCCGATGTCGTGAAAAAGGGAGGAGCAGAAGAGAAGAAAGTCAGGCGATCGGCGCTTCACTTTCTTCTCTTCTGCTCCTCCCTTTTTCACGAAATGCGTATTGCGCCTCAGTCATATATACCTAAGCAATCCAGAACATCACTTCTCTTCTTTTGCTCAATCCTGTAAGTAAGTTTTGCCTAAATGAGAAGTATGATAGCTGTAGTATTAAAGGAATAATTTTTATCTACCAAAGAAACGCCCACACGGAGCAAATAAACCGATTCATGGTTCTTTTTTTATATAAATAATCGAAATCTTTTGCGGAAAGCTCTTTCCTTGTTCAAGTTGTCGTTGCGAATGTACTTTGGCTGTCGCGGAAAGGCGCTGGTCCAGCGTACAATCTCCGGACAAGGCTGATTTCTCGAAGCTGGGACACTTTTCCCCTAAAAAAAAAAAAAAAAATCAAGATTAGCGCGCTTTTCGTTTACCGCTTGCCCTCTTGTATATCGCTGTCCTTCCCATCCACGGAAAACATAAGCAGCTGTTCTTTTTCTGAGCGCGAAAGAGATCATGTTGCCGACCCCGAAGCCACCTGACACCCACTGAGCGCAGTTGACAGTCGGAACTCCCAGAAATGGTGAATCAGCTTTTGCGACCTCCGTTGGTTACACAGGATGAGTTTGGGCGTGGGACACCTAAAAAAAAAAAAAAAAGAAAAAAAAAACCTTACCGCGGAGAATATGCGGCAGTAATATGCGCTGCTGTATACCTGTACAGGTATACAGCAACGTAAGGCCGCATTTTGCACGACCAGTGCCTTTTAGCAAATCACTACAATAATATAATTGGACTTTTTTGAGGGCACACAAGAAAGACACGCAAGTGACAAGCGCTACTTTAGCGAAACTTCCGTCACTCTGCTCACGAATGAAGTTCATATTGCTGGACACGTATATAAGATAGGAAATCTGTTATCATCTTCATTTCTTCGTGTTTTTTCCATTGAACGCATCTGCGCATGTGCCACATGTATATATTTATGTTTTATGACGACGTTGTGGAATTCAACAGTTGTAAGTAGCACTTGTCCCTTGTGTGTCTTTCTGTTGCGCTGCGTTTTTCTTGCGCTAAGTAATTCTCGTCACAAAACTACAATAATAACTGGCTGTTAGCCATAGGCCAATTAGTACTTTTACAGATTAGGTTACTCTCCTTCCGAACAAACACGTTACATTGATTAATTACAGCTCACCCAAAACACGAACAGCGCTTTCTTCCATTTACTCCGTGAGCGGGAAAGCCAAGTACTCAGCGCTGAACAGCAGCATAGTCACGTGCTCGAAGAGTTCGCAGTGCATGCCCATGCGCACACGCTGTGAGCGTTCCATGTAATAACTTTTGTTGGAGAAATAGCATCGCGCAGCGTGACGTACTTAATTTATTTACGCATTTTTGCTGCAATACAGAGAATTAATGTTATGACAGTAATAAGACACAGAAGGAAGGAAGCAAACAGAAAGGGAGAAGGCAGGGAGGAATAAGACACAGAGATATGATAAAATCTACTGGCGCTGGACAGTAGTAATCGGAGGCAGCGGGGAAAAGCGTTCGTCTTGCAATAAGTAATGATCACTTTTCACGTACGCTTAGCTCATGCGACATCACCCACGGTGGAAAGCGCATCGCTTCCACGATTGCACGAGAATCACGAATGAACCACGAATGAGAATTCACGAGAACAAGAAATGCTTTCTGCCAGAAATAGAATGCCTAGCTAATTAAAAAAAATGTACGTGCGTTGCCGTCATCTAGAGAAAAGCTTTATCGACGTGAATGGTGCTCTAGTGGCCTTTCCTGCGAGTATCTCCTCTGAAACAACGTCTTGTAATATACGATATTTTTAAGGCGGCTCAAGACGAACACCTTAATTCATCTCCTTGGCATGAATTGCTTCGTTGAGACTTCAAAACAAAAAGAATATATCCATGAATTTGGCCCCGTGTTCAACAAGATTTTCCGCTCGTCTTCACACTTAGTCTATTAGTAGACACTGGCATAGGTATTAACCCAATCTCTAACATTTAGCTCTTCCACGCTCGATCACACCTCATCCATTTGCAATGAGGGGTGACAGTATGGTCACTGCTACCAAAAAACTTTTTGCCGGAATAGTGGACTGGCGGGATTTTCGAAATAATGTGAACAAAAAGAAATGGTCATTAGTTAAATTTTCTTCCGGTGTATGGCCTCTGCCGTACAGTACACGTGTAAGCCCAAAAGAAGCAGTCCGTACGTGGCAGTACTAAGTACAAGCAATGCGTAGGCTATATCACACATTTATACAGACACCCGATTGTTTCGCTGTAGGTGGCTCTCAGAGCCGTAGGCAGAAATTTTTTCGGGTGGGAGGGGAAACTCCTTAATCTCAAGCGGGGGGCCGGACAGGCAGATGTGGTCCAATGTGATCTTGTGCTCTGTATGCCAAGATTGGCATGCAGAGCACATTGTATGCCAATGTGATCTTGTGCTCTGGGAACACGGGTCCGGTGTGCCAGCCCATGGCTACTCCACTGGAGGCTCTAGTCTTCAGCAGATGTACTAGCGATCTTGAAGCACATCACAGAAGAGCCCTAAATGTAGAACACTGGGCATATACGGACTAAACTAAGTGTCAGAAAAACAGAGGACACAAATATGCCCGTCCGGTAACAGTAAATTCGGAGGTAGTGTTCTTGGCGCTAAGCATGGTGCTTTTGTAAGTGGGAATGCTTCATTTGGAACGGTCGTGTCCCACTCTTTCTCCTCTGTCAACCAATACGCAGTGATCGCTGCGGCAATCGGCATCGCTGTGCTCGTCACCCTGATCGTCCTGCACCGGAAAGCTGAGTCAGCGCACGCGAAGGCCCATGAAAGCAAACCGGCCGAGGAGAACCTGACGGTGTCCACCAACCTGGGACCCATCGTAGGCGTGACACTGCAGGTGCTCGACAAGAGGGTGGTGGCCTTCTACAATGTGCCGTACGCTCAGCCGCCCCCGTGGGACCTCGCCGCTACCGCGTGCCCCATCGCCACGCTCCGTGGAAGGCCATATACAACGCCACTGAGAGAGAAGACGTGCGCTGCGCCCAGGTCGCCGGCGGCGAGTACTTCGAGCCACACTCAAACGCGTCTGCCGAGGAGGACTGCCTTCAAATGGATATCTTCGTGCCCAGAAAAGCTTACGACCGAACCTCTAAGTAAGCCCCTTTTACTGAACGAGTGTCTGCAGATGAGCTAGTTGGTAGGCCCACAACCTTAGGTACACCACGAGAGAGAAAAAAAAAGGAGTATTCGGGGAGCATTTTTGCAACGGAACAATAACCTTGACGTAGTTTGCTCGCGTTTCTTTTTATTGCGACAGAAATTATGTGGACAATCTCCACGGGTTTTTGCCTTTAGCGTCACCGTCATGTTCCGTGTAAAGTCGAAATCGGTAACGTCCCCACGCGCATCGTATGTTTTACCCGCTGGTAAAAGCGCGCGAACGGGGGTGTACCGAGCCGACCCATCTCTGTTGCGCGGAGGGCGCATGCGAAAATATCATCCCGCGTGCCAGGACTGCCGTCCGATTGCCACTCAAGCAGAGAGGAAACGCCCCGCCCGTCTTCAAGCACGAAGAAACGGTTGGGCCTGGGAGTGTGTCACTCGAGCCGCAACTGTGAACTTTGAATAAGAACTTGCTTGTTGGGCGTGTTGGTGATTGTATAACATAGGTGATTTTAGCGCTAAAAAAGACGAAAACTGTCCTGTCTCTCACATGTGTTCGTCTTTTTTAGCGCTAAAATCACCATGTTGTGTGAACTTTGATTTTAAGGGCGCGGTCGCGATCGCTGACGCGCGCGCTATCTAGGCGGGCATCAGCAAACGGCTGGTATAAGCTTCTACGTGCTGTGCTTTCAACGCGAAGATACTGTGCGAAAGTGCTTCTCTTCCTGGAGCGGCCGCATTCTCTTATACCAGCGTTTAGTAGAGTTACGGGAGGTCGGATCGAAAGGAGTTAGCGGCCGCATTCATTGCTTCGCGCTTGAGTTGAAACTGATTTTTTTTTTTACACGCGGCTCTCGCGACTTCCCTATCCAGAGTGCTATGTCAGGGCTTATAGCGCGCTCGCCGTTTGTGACCAGAAAAAGCTGGGTTGCGGTGATCCGCAAGGAAAATCACTCCAGGTACATTGGTGACTATTGTCGCCTGTCAGAGATACCACCCGAATAATTCGATTTTTTTCTCAGAGTGTACTATGGGCGTCAAATGAAACCCGATCAGCGGCAAGCATTCGAAATGGTGTTGCGCGCGCTCTTTCCAGTCGTCAACCATTCACAAGCGCACGCACCCGGTTTGGCAGCACTGCGCATATGCGTGCCTGTCCATGGTGATGATTGGACGGAGCGCACTA
>JALIZH010011024.1:0-26505 GCA_030522465.1 Rhipicephalus appendiculatus
TATTCAGGCTAGCTTGAGTGAACAGCTTGCATCTCTATAAGGCGGACTGCCCTCGGGAAACCGTGGTGTCGGTTGCTGAAGCGCTCTTAAGAGAGCTCAAGGCTGGCTTCAGAGGGAGAGAGGCCAAGGTGGATCTAGACAAACGCCGGCTGCGGGTTGCAATCCCGTACTATAGTGCCTAGAATATACTGGCTAGTGTGCTGAGCGGGCGCTTTGGCGTGGCCATCGCGCTGATGCCTTCCCACAGTCACCGCATGGCGGCGCTGCGACTCGCTAAGGTCCCCCGCGCGTCGGCGGCTCCTCCGCTTTCAGCTGCGTAGCACGGCGCTTTCTGCCGCGAATGTACTGTTCTTCGTTGCTTTTAACGCACTCATCAAAGCACTTGACCGGACGGGGAAAATCTTAGCGCCAAATTAGTGCCCGCAGAAAATCCTCAAGTGGTTCGGCACTACAAAACGACGAAGCGTTTCATACATACCTCACGTCGTCTGCTATTTTTCGCGACTCTGTGCTTCACCACCAAAGCGAAGTAGAAAAGTCGCAATGAATATACTCCGACACACCCAACTTGCCCGTTGAAAACAGTCAGCGAAAGTTGACGCGTTAGACGCAAGAAATTGTGTCGTAAGGATGGCTCACGGCAATTTCGATCGCGATGAAGTCCGACTCGGATTCTTCGCCGCTTCGCTGCTACACATTCGCTGGCTATTTTACTCGTATAAAGTGCTGGACACATGGTGCGAATTCGGATGCGATTTGCCGTACGGCTGTTCGTGCCAACAGCCGCATCCGACAGACGTCCAACAGGTTCCAACAGCATGCGGCGCCGATTCGCACGCCGCGCGGGCATCCAACTTGCTGAATGTTGCCGCGCGGCTACCGCTCCGGTCGGTCGGCCGCAGCCAATGGCAGCGCGGGAGCTCGACAAGCGGCGCCACTGGTGGCGCCCGTGCCAACCTGTGCCGGTGGTTCGTTCCCCGCCGCTGCCGCTGCGATGGCTCAGATCGTCCTGGTATTTGTGGATATCGCCGTTGTCGGTGGCATGAAAAACATTGGATAAACTGTTTCTGACGTCAAATACGTCATGATTGAATAAAGCGATGCTTGCAGTGTGCCATTTCAGCAAGGCGACGTCCGTTTCCGAACCACCAACGAGATATTGAGCCGTGATGGAAGGCCGTTTCACAGGTAAACATTGGCACCGGCCGTCTCGGCGAACCGGCTCGCTTCGTTCCCACCCTTGCTCTTCACATCGAGGCCGTCGATAACACCAATTGCGCGTGTAAACGTGTCATATTAGAGCACAAGCTTTTATCGTGCTGGCAAAAATAAGCGCTCGACAATCAGCTCGCGTTTGAACTCGAGCGGCGCTACCGAGAGCGTCCGCCTAGCTAGGCCTACGCTCGTAGTCGTGAGTGAATGTGAGCTGTTGCGATGATTGTAGCTCGCGAAGGCGTAGCTTTGTTGGCAATGTTCTTAGAGAACGAAGCATGGCTGTGTGAGGTTGTTTGTTTTGAACTAAATGCAGAGGATACGATGTTTTCCGAGCGTGTAAGCTGAGGTGCCGTGTGTGGGCGGAGCCTGCGCGCTGATTGCTCGTTCGCCCCATGTGTCGTGAATTGTCGTACGCCGCGTGCGGCGCCGCACGCCGGATCGGATGCCGAATCGCACCATGTGTCCAGCACTTAATAGTGTCTTGAAGCGCAAGTTGGTACATCTCATTCCGTTGAAAACAGCGCGAAAACGGGTCGAAGGCTAAGCAACAGCGCTTCTGTTGTTTGTCCCTTAGCCTTCATCCCGTTTTCGCGCTGTTTTCAACGCAGCGATTTTACTCGAAGTCGATCCAGTTAACTGCACTTCGCACCTCTCAGTCGTGGTCATATTTTATTATTTTAGCGGCGCATCACACTCGGTATGATGCACCATCATGGACTTGCAGAGTGTATAACCTACACGTGCCGAGGTAGTCGGGTCATGGCACGATAATTCTTAATCGCGAGCAGATACTTGAGCCGGAGCGGGTCGACAGTAATCACAAATGTCCATGTAACGCTTGTATTACACAAATGCACTAATCTTTCTTGCAAACATTATGACACTAGCTTTTGCAAATCGTTCGCTTCACCAACAAAATGAATGGTGTTCGTCCAGTTCTGCAGATATCACCATAGGCCCCATACTTTTGGATCGGTTGTTTCGATGTTTCCGCAGTTCAGATGTACCTACTGCATTGTTGCACTACATGAGCAAGTCTGTAGTTAACAGAGAATGGTTCATATGCAAATGTACGGTGGGGTGGGGTCACTTTCGCTGTTCCACGTTTTCCAGCATGGCATCCATATTTTCTAGACCACATGCGATGAGCACAAGCTAGTCTAAATAGGATTCAGAAAAGGTAAATGCGAATAAAACGAACAGGGGCTCATTAGTCAAGAACAACATATCCATTAGATCATTGTGATGAGTAAGGGGCGCACGAGGCACGTGCCGAAGGTATGCGAGTGGTGATGGTACGCGGCGGGTGGAAAGTTACCCGATGGTGTGCTACACTGCCACGTCCATGCACGCGATTGGTCGACGAAGGGCGCGTGGCACGCGACCCGAGCCGTGGTCGAAGAGCCGAGAGAAAAGGAACGGCATTGTTCGGTGGAGCGCCGTAGGAAGAAGTTGGAAGAGGTCAGCGTCGCACTTGCGGCGAGCAGCGGTAGCTCGGTTCCGATGGCAACAGCGTGAGGCGGGAAGCAGTCCTCGACTTGGGCAAGCGACCAGCGAGGCTCCCCTGGCTTGCAGCAGCCTCACCACGGCGGTTTCCGGCGTACCAGCAGCGATTCCACTTCTTGACCAGACGGCAGGCCTTCAACCGACAATCCCCAGAGAGCCAAGTTCGGTTTGGATCGGGCGGCAAGGAACGAGGCCTAACCTTGGCAAGCCCGACGAAGACACCGACGGCGACCGGAGTACAAGCGAGGGAGACGAGCAGCGGGGACACGAGTCGACGACGACGACTGTGAGACGTCTCCGAGGACTTCCTCGACGTGTCTGAGTGAGCCTTTGTCTGACTTTGTTTCGCGCGGACCATACGAGCAATAGACGTTCGATTCGGGCGCGAGACATGTGTAGAGTCATAGTGGCCAGACGCGACTTGAAGTAGAGTTGGTTTTAATGTCAATGGCCGACTAGTTTCTGTTTCGGTTTGTTGCCGATTTCTGTTGTGTGCATTTTTTAGCGTTTATTGTCTCCGTCCTTTCTTTGTGCGTGTGATAAAGTCTGTTTGCCGTGCCTCCACGGTCTCCCGTCTCTCTCATTCCGATCCCTTGCAAGCGCTCCCGAGATAATTCGTGACAATCATTTTATCATAGTCTAGTAGTGTGAATGGCTGAAAAAAATTTTCGTGCAAAGCATCTTTGTGAGTATTATGCCTGCTTGCTTTTAACCGCAATGAATTAACAGTTTAAGGTGGGGTGAGACTTCTTGCGGTCCAAAAATGCAGTTTTGGAAATTCAATTATTGAATAGAGCATTTCTTTGAGAAAATATATCACATTTGGGCACTCGCGGTTTCAAAAAAGAATTTTAGGTCTCCTTTTTTGTTGACTATAATGGCATTAACATAACTGGTTCTAGAGTCAGTAGCCTATGCGCATCTGTATTTTTTTAGTATAAAAAATCATTCATAAGTGGCCATTTTCATAATTCAACAAACGTAAAAAAAACATGACAAATCTAATTTTTTGTTGTACACTCACAATTTTAGTTCCAGTTCTGTAAAGCCTTAATCGCTACCTTTCTGCGAAATTTCAGTGATCCACAGATGGCAGATCTTAGTTGAGAAGTACATTAGTAGAAAAACAAACAAAAATAAAGAAATACTAAAAAATTTCGAACTATCTCTGGACTCTAATGCAACCTGCGTCTACCTTTAAAATACCTCGCAAATTTTAGTCATAGCTTTCATTACCACTGCTGTATAGCCAAGATTTGAAACTCACTTTCAAAGTTTCGCCCCTCCTCAATAACTGTAATGTAATCTGAACTTCACTTTGAAAAATGCCCCTGTTCCACAGCTAAATAATCATCAACTCATCAAGCATAAGTAATGTGCAAAACGCAAAACACACGCATAATTACTCTTTGCAGTTGCCATTTACACGTTCGTACACGAAGATTAGCGCGAACACGGAAAAAACAGCGCAAACGTCACCAAGACAACTTTGGACACGGGGCGCGAAGCACTGATAAGCTGCGGAGGCACTAAGATACACCGCGACGCCGGCGCGTGTGCTACACCTTTGCGACAAGCGTCGCCGCCTACCGGCCAAAGTTGGAAGGCATCACCGGCACTGCCACCTCCTCCCATTGGAAACCCCCTCCGCTCAGCACACTAGCCAGTATATTCTAGGCACTATACCCGTACGTTCGCGACGTTTCCCATGGGCTGAAGAGAGTGGCACAAAAATGTGGCTTTGGCGTCCTGTTCACGGCTCCTAATAAGCTGGCGCGGCTATGCTCCGCAGTGACGAAACCTGAGAAGCCGTGGTGTTTTAAGAAACACCAATCTATGTTTACAGCTTTCAGAACAGTACTCGTGTACTCCATCCCACTTGCCTGCGGCAAAGTGTATATAGGCCAGACGGGCAGCTAGATGCGTCAATGAACGGCTCAGGGAGCATCGTACGGCTGTTAGATCACTAGCAGGGGGGAGGTTTATGGGCGATGCACTGCAAAAAAGTGTGAAGGCTGTATCCCGGCATGCATATGACGCTACTTCTGTGATGCACGTTGGAGGGCAACAAATAGAAAGGGAGATAGTAGAGGCTCTCGAAATCCACAGGGTGGGTGACGCATGTGTCAGCACCCCATCCACCGCATTGTCGAAAAAAGAATCGGACTATCTGTGCAAGCAAAGACCACGTGTGCCCGGGTGGCAAAGATAGGCGGGGGTGAAATTCCTTTTGAAAATAATTTTGTCTGTGACGTGGCACATGCGTGTGCGTAGTGAAATGCTATATACTCTGTTCATGTCGATTAAAAGTCAGTTCAAGTCCAGCGGTTGTCCTGTCTCTTTCTTTGGTGTCCTCGTGCGTGTTCGCTAGTAATATGGAAGCATACAGTCAATACCAGCTAGCCCAGTTAAATGCCTTAACGTGAAAACCCTGTCGCGTACGTGTCAAACCCTTTCTTCCAGAAACGTGTGGCACATACGCGTATACCACGGGCCACGGTACTCGGGTATGTGCCATAGGTGATAGTTTATATCAACCCCGGAATGGCGAGGGGCCTTCACGTCAGGGGGAGTCCGGTGCGCCGTCCACAGCAAGCGGCCTCATTGCAAATGTGCTGGCGCGGCCACATATAGCAACACAGCAATCTGCAACATTAACATTGCTGGCATCGCACTGCGCCAAACTCCAGACGCCTGCGCCAGACGCAAGCAGGCGAATTGGCGACGTCCGTGTTTGCGTACATAAATTACAACGGCAGCGACATCGCGCTCGCCACCATTTACCTGAGCCCAGGAGCGCCATTGGATTGCGCGGGAAGCTTCTCATCTACGTTCCTCGTCAAGTAGGCCAGAACCGGAGTGACTCATCGCAGCAATACTTCTGCCGAGAGGAGCATACCGCTCATCATTGCCGGTAACTTTTATGTGGATGTCTCAAAACCCGACAACACCTGGTTCACACAATACATGAAAGACGTTTTCTATGTGGACAGGGCTTCCCAGGACCTCGTGCCCACGACGAGGAACGGAGGTGTGATTGATCATTTCTTCATAAGAGACATCAACAACCTTCAACACCTTAACTATGCGTCCTACTTCAGTCTGCATAGGCCCCTCGCCACCGCAGTAACGGACGAATATGGTAACAACTCTAGTTCTGCTGCTGGTACTGACTTTTCACATTGATGTTGCCTAGGTTAACGAAGTGTCAACAGACCATTGGACGCGTATTCCTGACACATGGACACTCGTGACACATCAACGGTATTCGTGATGTGTGTGCGCGTAACACCATCCCGAACAAATACAAGAACAACATTTCAGCCTGACACTGTTGGTGCTGGTAGTGCACACGTTAGTGATGGCGCTGTTACGCAACTATGGAGAACCAGTTCTCACATTCGCACGTTTTCTTGGTACGGGCATGCGTATAAAATTTCTACGTATGTTTACCGAGTACTACATCCATCCGCGTCGTAACGTTATGTTCATTTTAAAAGTGCTACATAGCAAACTTCATGATGCATGCTTCGCATATCACTGATTCCCATGGCACGCGGGATCTGCCGAGTTTTGTCTGTTTCTGTTTCTTTCTTTCTATCTTTCTGCTTTTCTATATGTTTCTCTTTCTATCTTTCTCTTTCTCTCTTTTCTTTGTCTCGCTTTCTCTCTATTTCTCGCTTGCTTTCTCTTTCTTTTTTCTCCTTTTAAGTGCGAAGCATTTCTTCGTGAACTTCGGCGAGTTTGAGCGTATCTATCTATCTATCTATCTATCTATCTATCTATCTATCTATCTATCTATCTATCTATCTATCTATCTATCTATCTATCTATCTATCTATCTATCTATCTAGCCGCCTACGACTTTGAGCTCTCCTGGCCGTATCGTTAATGGGATTTATACCAAAAGCGGTATGGCGTAACATGACTACGACGAACATGAATGACTGGTTATATCATGAAAATCATGACTAACTAGTCATGAAAAGTATGATTTACACGCCATGGCCGTAGTGCTCCTAAAGCCGTTTTCTTAATTTGATATGCCCCAAAATTGGTACGATGAGACATTTGTGCATGACCACCATAAATGACAGGTGGTAATATGAAAATCATGACATGCATGTCATGTACAACATGATTTACATGCCACGCTCATGGTGCGCTGACGGCCGTTTCGCTAGCTTGATATACACCAAATTTGGTATTGCGTGACATGACTGTATGACAAACATAACTGCCAAGTCGTCATACAGAAATCATGACTTGTCATGTGCGACATGACTTGCATGCCACGCTCATGGCGCGCTCGCGGCCGTTTCGTTAGCTTGATATACACCAAATTTGGAATTGAGTGACGTGACTGTATGACGAACATAAATGACAAGTGGTAATATGGAAATCATGACATGTCATGTGCAACATGATTTGCATGCTACGCTCATGACACGCTCGCGGCTGTTTCGCTAGCTTGATACACACCAAATTTGGTATTGCGTGACGTGACTATACGACGAACATAAATGCCCAGTGGTAATATGGAAATCATGACATGTCATGTGCAACATGACTTCCATGCTACGCTCATGACACGCTCGCGGCCGTTTCGCTGGCTTGATATACACCAAATTTGTTATTGCGTGACGTGCTGTATGCCGAACATAAATGACAAGCGGTAACATGGAAATCATGATATGTCATGTGCAACATGACTTGCATGCTACGCTCATGACACGCTCACGGCCGTTTCCCTAGCTTGATATACACCAAATTTGGCATTGCGTGACGTGACTGTATGACCAACATAAATGCCGAGTGGTCATACAGAAATCATGACATGTCATGTGAAACATGACTTGCATGCCACGCTAATGACCCGCTCGCGGCCGTTTCGCTAGCGTGATATACACGAAATTTTGTATTGCATGACGTGACTGTATAATGAGCATAAATGAGAAGTGGTAATATGGAAATCATGACATGTCATGTGCAACATGACTTGCATGTCACGCTCATGGCGCGCTCGCGGCCGTTTCGCTAGCTTGATATACACCAGAATTGGTATTGCGGGACGTTACTGTATAACCAACATAAGTGGCAGGTGATAGCATGAAAATCTTTGCATGCATGTCATCTACATTGCCCTTTACAGGCCACGGTCATGGTGCGCTTGCGTCCAGTTCGCTAGCTTGATATACAACGAAATTGGTATTGCGCTACGTGACTGCATGACGAACATAACTGAGAGGTCCTAACATGTAAATCATGGCATGCATATTATGTCCAGCACGATTTGCCCTTTGCGGGCTGCTTCGCATTACATCGATTCCCACAGTGCGTGGGACCTGCCGGCTTTTTTCTTTCTCACTATTTTTCCCTCTCATTTATTCTCTATTTCTATTTTATTTATCGTTCTGCATTTCTTTCTCTCTAATTATCCCCTTCTCATTCTCTGTATGCTACGCTGTACTCTCTCGCCTCTTCATTTCGCGCATCCTCACCCGCACCTCTCTTACAATACTGTACAGGGCTATCGATATGCTATGTTCTGTCAGCGTGACTGGATAGCCGAGTGGTTAAGACGCTTTCCTTCGAATTGTGGGTACGCTGGTTCGAATCCCGCCGCCTTTGACGCAAAGACTATCTCATTCCTTCTCTCACCCACTTGCTATACGCCGCCGTGCCGCATGGGAACGTTTGTGCGCGTAAAGATGGCTGTTTTAAACCAGGATGTCTTTGCAAGTACGGTAGCAAAATTCCCACTACGCCAAAAATCTTCTGTTTGAGTAATGGCGAAATACCCACTACGCGTCCGTAAGGCAACACACGCAGCTGCACACTTTGTTAAATGTTGGTGATAATGATGATTAAATATGCCTGTTTGCTTTGCAATAGGTTGGTATTTGAAGCTACCACTCGTAGTGAAATCCGTATGTTTTGACGACTGGTGTGATTACGCTTCTGCCACGCTTCTTACATACGTTAAGGACACTCCTCGCGCTAGGTGTCATCAGAATATGTTTTTTCCCGAAACACTTTCAAGCACGGGTGTGGCCCTAAGCTAGAACACCTGCTTGCCAGGCAGAATTCTTGGGTTCGATTCACACTCGATGATATTTTTGTTATTTCTATGTTAGCGTCTTTCTCGAATGTTCGCTCGCGGAAAGTCCTGTTTTTTTTCGCGTAAAACCATCGGAGCTGACGCCATAGCCGACACCGCAATCGCTGCGAATTTTTGTAAGAGCTGCGTTCTTACATGATTAATGATATGCTAGCCGAAAATGTGTGTACGATAGAACAATGAGGTGCCCGTCTTACTCATAAGCTCTCATGGAATGCTCATATTAAGGCAGTAGCCAGCAAGGCTTCAAAATCTTTAGTACACTGGTCAGCACAGCGCAAATTACATTTAACGAACTTTCACCTTCCCCCACACAAAAGTTTAGTTCGCTCAAAAATGAAATATGCCGCTGTAATTAGACATCCTAATCAGCAATAGCTAATTAATAAAGTTGAATAAGATTGTCACCACCGATACACCGAGGACAGGAGTAAACAAATTACGCGGGCCAGAATATATCTGAAAGGAGATCAAAAACTAATGTTCGAACAGTGCACAGAACCTTTCACTCCAGGGGTCGGAAACCTTTCCAGGCGGAGGGCCAAACTGCATGAAGCCGACACAGCGGCGGGCCAGACGGTGATTCAAGGGGAGGGGGGGGGGGGTGGTACTGGAGGAGGGCTTTGCAGGCAGCGAGAAAAAAAAATCCGCGAATTGACAATAATTGAAGGAGTACTGACGCGAATTTTAAAAATTTTCGGATTGTTGTTTTAAATAAAACTACTGGTGTCGAGAAACCTTTAAAGAGTGTCGTAGTGCTTGGGAATGCATTGGATACAGTTTTAATACCGCTACCATAAAACAGCAATTTCGGTTTCGGTATCGAGGGGGCGGCTTCTCAGTGACGTTTCAGAGCAGTGTGACGTCACGGGAAGACAGCAACTGGCGACGTACTTACGGCAAATCTGTCATCTGCTCGTGGTGCACGTAAAACGATGATTGAATTGTCGTCCAGTGACCCTGAGAGCGATTTCTGCGATTTAGGCTGCACGCAGGACGCAGAGCTCGCAAATTCAGGAACTGTCTTGACTCGTCGGGATAATGTCCATTGCAGTGGGGCTGGCGTTCAGATGCTCAGCGACGAAAACTTTAAAATCAAAATAAAATATTTTAGACGTGTTGCCTGGCTCCGCTGTGTGGAGAGCGTTGACACTGCATACAAAGGAAACGAGATATGCTCCTTTTGCGATCTTCCAAAATCGTGTCAGTACTCCTTTAATATACCAAACTGGATTAGAAATCACGTTTATGTTCAGCATACGTGTCCCAAAGTTTCAATCGAACGTAGGTAACAAGCGCAAATGCCATTTTGGGTCAAAACTTCCATGTCGTCTTTCAGATAGGAAGTGATGAGGGAAGGAAGGAGGGTTCGATGTGCCGAGGGCCGCATAGTACTGCCTCACGGCCCGCAGGTTGTCGACTCCTGCATTACTCAAATTTTAATAACGCGTCTGGGACTGGAGATAGAAAGTCAGAACTCTTTCGGCGAACTGTAACATCCTACCGTTTATATTTCATATTGTCAGAGTATGCCCTCTATTCGGAAGACGACGTTCCTAGGCCTCTAGATAACATGAGTGTTTTAAGTAATATATTAAACAAGGCTTCGTTCTTTCAGTCTTTTTCGATTCAGTGAGCACTGCCTTGCAGCTGGCGCAATGTATGCTAATGGTCGCTATTGCTCCAAAAAGACGCAGCGTCATTTGCCCAATTTCTTGAATTGAGAAAAACTCTCAAGGTCCCTGATGCATTAACTTAAAACGACTCGAAGCCGAAAGCCATTTTTTTCTTCACATTCGATGTATTGATCCTGCCCCGCCACCGTGCGAAAACTTTCCGCATCTGATGTGGTTTTGCACTGCCTCAAAGACCGGAGCCACCTCACTTGGTTTTACATTGCCTCCGTGATCGGAGCACTTTGGACCAAGCTGCTATGTCACGCGATTACCTCATCATGTGCTGTGACGTCACTGTTACGTCATTGAGGTTACAAATTTTGTCGTTCTGCGACGTCATGGTGACATCATTGGTGACGTCACCGCGTGATGTTTTGCATCACTCGTTCCCGACGCCGCGGAACGCTGACGCCGCCGACGGTCGATTTTCGTGTTTCATGAGGCATCTAAGGCTTTAGCCTTAATGATAGCCGATGGCCGTTGTGGAATCACTGGACCGGCTCTACCCAAGAGCATTTGCATCGTTTCGTGTTCATGTTTTCTTTTTGGAGCTTTCATCCGGGCAGTATGCTCCCTTAATTTGTATGTGGACACGTCACTTCGAAAGTCGCGACCGAGCAATGAGGCAGTGATCGCTTACCGCGAAGCAACGCGCAGGAGACGCTTCATGCATAGCGCGGTTGCTCCTTTCCTGGCGGACTGGCGCTGGCGGCCCTTTCTCGCCGTCGCCGACCACTCGTCCGGGATAGCTCGTAGGTCTGCGCGTTTTCGGTGTCTTGCTCGTACGACGCCGTTCAGCTTGCCGGGGCAAGGTTTTGCTGCACGATGGCTTGTTGACAGGAAGAGAGCGACGGCTCGCCTTTGGCGAGCGCATCACAGGCCGGGTTCTTCTTCGTCTTCATCAACTACATCCACGTGCCTCGTCTGCGGGTACGATGTGCCTGACGTACGACGAGACACGTTCGGATAAATATAAAAATAAGTTGAATAAATAAAGCATTTAGACAGTACTTTTCACCAGCACATCCAAATTTTCTTTAAACGTGGCTGCGAACTGCTTTGCGGACACAGCTTTTGATATCGTGTGACGTCTGCAGTCTTCAAGAAATTGCCGACTCGCGTCTGGAGAATCTGCTGTCGTAGTGCGCAGAATTGAGGCAGCAAAATTTTGTCTGCATGGGATGCTTTACCCGGAATGCCGTTTTTACAGCAATCCACCATGCTTTTTCTCCTGGTACAATTGCTACTCATAGTGCATCGGAAGTATCAGCAATAAATTATGTAAAATAAACGACAGTTACATTTTGTCTTCTAATTATGCGGTCGTTTCTAGAATAGCGCTCATGAAGAGCAAAAAAAAAAACCTTGCATTACACTTGAGTTTCTCCTTCAAGAACAGAACGCGATGGCGTAATCGGGCCCCGTGCGCATCGCGTTCTCAATTGCTAGCCTGGATTCGGCACATGCGTCAACAGTGCCGTAAGGAAGTGAACCTCTCAGTGCGTAACATTCGCCATTTCAAACTGTCCCATATTGCCTACTCCAAGTACAGTTGCGTAGTGCCCGCTGCGCCATAATTATCCCTTTTGCGAATCAGCGAATGGCCCACTACGCGTCCGTAAGGCAACACGGGAAGCTACGCCGCTCCTCACTTTGTTGATGCTTTTGCTGCTGCTGATGATGATAAAATATGTCTGAGTGCTTTGCAATGAGTGGGTCTTTAAAACATCCGCTCATTGCACAATTCAGACGTTTTGACGCCTGGCGTGATTCTACACATCTGCAGGCATTACAACATGCGCTAAGGAGGCTCCTGCCATTACCTGAATTTTATATAGTTTTTTTTTTTCCCCGAAGCAGCTTGAAGCAATGCCGTCGTAATGTGGCAGAACACCTGCTTGCCACACAGAAGGCCTGGGTTCGCTTCTCACTCAAACAGAAAATTTTTATTATTTATTTTATTTGCATCTGTCTCGATTTTTCGGTCACGGACAACGCTGATTTTTTCGCTCACAACCAACGACGCCAACACCGGAATTTCTGCGAAACGAGCTGTTAAAGGCTATCGCGTTAAAACAGTCAGGCAGAAACTGGCTCACTGTTGTGTGTGGCGCACAAAATTACCAACGTACAGAACAGTTTGCACTTTGCGCCTACGCTTGGTTGGTTCCTGGAAGAATGGCTCAACCCGCCGTGAGGGATCGGCTATGATTGATGCGGCAGTAGAACTCGTGAAAAGAAGAAAAAAAGAGAAATGCAAGAAAGATAATTTGTAGGCAAGCAGAAATATTAGTGGTATCTTTCGGTTTCTTTATTGAATGCTAATTTAACAACCGTGATAAATAATAGAATTAAAGAAATACCATTAAATAATAGAATTAAATAAATACCAACCATTTATTTAATCTGTGTTTTTTATTTGTAGAGCTATTTGTTCTAGTTCAGTGCTAAATATTTCATGCAGGGTATCTGTGCTTCAACGCCATACAGTGGGCAGACTTTATCAACAATAACACGTGCTATACCATGACTGTTACTTTGCTGAGAAAGCATGGTGTCACAGTATTCCGGTGTATCTTGGCTCGGCTTCTCGACCTCGGCAAATGTACATGTCAAACAGCTTGTCAAATGTAAATACGTACTCCCGCTTCCGATCACCGTAGATTTTGTCGAGCGCACATTAAATAACGGGAACAAAGGGCAAGTTAGTGAACTTTGTTCATCATTAGCTGCCCATTAACCAGGACCCTAATGATTCTGTACATAAAGCACGACAGAAGACACTTCTCTCACACTGAAGGCCTAGGTTGTACTGAAAGCACAGATGTAATCAGACTTTTTTATTTTAAGTGCCGATAACTTGAGGGGCCCGGGCTCACGTATGCTGTCGTCGCTTGGCGTAACGCAGGCAAAAGCATGTATCAAAATAGAAAAGTAGAGACCCGTGTACTGTGCGATGTCAGTGCACGTTAAAGAACACCAGATGGTCAAAATTTCCGGAGCCCTCCACTACGGCGTCTCTCATAATCAAATCGTGGTTTTGGGACGTAAAACCCCAGATATTATTATTAAAAATAGAAAAGAAAAGAAAGTAAGCAAGCGAAAAAATAGAAAGAGAGAGAGAAAGGGAAAAATAGGAAGAAAGTTAAAAATAGAAACAGATAGAAAAAAAAGGATACAAAAAAAGCGGAAAAAGAGAAAAGGAAAGAAATATAGGTGGAAAGAAGGAGACAGCCGAAAAGAAACAAAAAAGACTGCCGAGCTACCCACTTCCTTCAGGCCTGGCACCACGAGTGCGAAGCTGCCATAATTTTTGGAAAGTAAATAGAATGCTTAGAAAATTTAGACAGATTGTGCTTCCAGTATTGTAACTAAATCACCAGGGAAAGCCAGAGTCATTTACAAATACTTAGTGAATTCCTGGGAAGTGTTAGGTGGCTTGAGCTGATTGGACTTAACAGACTTGGGGATGCTTACAGAAAAACGAAGAGCAGTGACCTAATTTCATGTTTAGGAGTACTGCAAATGAACATGGGTGCATAAATGGATTGCGTTTGACATGTGTTGCAACAGCTCCGGCTTGAAGACAAACATTTTTGTCCGAAAATGTGCTGCAAGTAACTGCTCCAAATGGTTGTTAATCTGCTCCAAAGTGACATTTTAGTTGCTCCAGAAGCTGCGACAAAATTGCTTTGGTCAATCACATCACTGGGTGTGGGATACAATACTTCTGATGGGCCAGACTGCGAGTACAGAGAGGGAGTACAGAGAGGGAGAAAGAGTGAGGGTAAGGAGAAGGGGAGAAAGCAGGAGATATCATAGAAAAAGCGAGAAAGCGAAAGATAGAACGAGAGGCACATCGTAGTAAAGTTTCGGAAGTGTAGGCAGTGTATACTAAAGCATCGTGTACTCTATGAAAATTAAGGCAGCTTCACCCTAGCGCCAAGCCTGGGCGGCCTTCCTTGTTTGTTTTTATTTTACCCTTCCTTTCTTCTTCTCTTTTTTCGTTGTCTCTGTTTTTTCTATTTCTTTCTTTGTGTCTCTTTCCTTCTATTCCTTTCTTTCTCTGACTTTATTTCTCTTGCTCGCCCTTCCTATTATTTCTCTTCCCTTTCTTTCTCTCTGTTTCTCCATTTCTCTTTCTTTTATCTCTTTCCCTCTCTTTTTCTTCTTCTGTCTTGCTCTTTTTCTATCTATTTTTATCTGTTTCTCTATCCATCTCTTTGTCGTTGTTTCGTCACCTTCTTCCTCTCTATTTCTCTCTCTGTCTCTATCTCTTTTCTTCTCTCTCCCTTTCTTTCTCTCTGTGTGTATCCATTCCCTAGCCCATTAGAGTTATTGCATCCCACGCCAGACAGACTGGCGCACGTGTTCTAGGAGTGAAGCGGAAGATTAAGAAGAGGACACGTGCAGCGCGCAGTTCAAACACAAAGACGTAACAACTGTGACAGTCGTTAGTTCGCGCTTGTCCACCTGTGCGTTCTTTGTGCTTGCCGTTCTTTGTGTGACATTCCAATTTCTTTCTATCGCATTCATTGCTTCGCCGTTGCAGCGAAACTGTTACTTTTATTGTTAACAGCAGAACTATTTATGCGAGCTGGCCGTCGCTATAAACGAACAGAAAACTATCATCATCATGAACCGGCACGTGCATCCTTTTCTGCTTCGCTCCCCGAACGCGTGTGCCGATTTTTCCGGCGTGGGATGGACTAACCTGTCCGCCGCGGTAGAGCAGTGGTCATGGCGCTCGGCTGCTGACCCGAAGGCCGCGGGTTCGATCCTGGCCGCGGCGGTCGCATTTAGATGGAGGCGAAGTGGTAGAGGCCATGTGCATTGTCAGTGCAAGTCAAAGAACACCAGATGGACAATTTCCCGAGCCCTCCACTACGGCGTCCCTCACAATCATATCGTAGTTTTGGGGCGTAAAACCCCAGATTATTATGAGATGGAATAACCTTGAATGATGAGAAAGAGAAAAAAGAAAGAAAGAGACCGGAAGAATAAGACAGAGAAATTCTTGGCGAAAAGAAACAAAAAAAACATCTTTCATGAGGCGGCATTCGAACCTGCGAACTCGAGACCCGAAGGCGAGCATCGTAACCACTCCTTTATCCATGCACGCCAGGAGGAAATAACGTAGCCTTTTACACTAAGGCATACCAAGGGGGGTGGGAAAGGGAAGTCGTGGTGAGGAGGACAGCTTTGAGGGTTGCATGGGCAATCGTATACGCACGACTGACGTTCAACCCAGGGTTTACGGCAGTAACGACAGTATTCTGGTTCAGTTAGAGCCGCATCCTTTTCGGTGTAATCACATTGAACATGTTGATATTAGGGCTCACGCGCTGTTGAGATAAGTAGACTTGGCCGGCTCCTTTCCGGGCTACGCAGGGATACGCTAATCATGATTTACCGTATCTATGTTCGCCTGATTCTTGAATTTGGTTGTGTACTATTCTCTGGCGGGCCAGCATACAAGATTAACCCCTTGATTCTTTTAGAGAGAGAAGCTCTTCGCACTTGTCTAGGTGTGCCAAAATTTACAGCTAACAACGTTTTATATCAAGAAGCTCGAATATCCACTCTCACTTTCAGATTCCGTATTTTAACAGTTAGAACTTATTTAAAATTTTACGAATCCACTCTGAGGCGGCAGCAGTTTGTATTTTTTTGCCGAATCCAGTGTTTTTCTTTCAATGAGCATTGGTCCGTGTATATAAACCTCAAGTTCTGTTTGTTCCAACTCTACAAAATGCATTGAATATTAATGTGTTCAAGATCATTCCGTCAGATAAACCCATGGGCAACGTGCAAATAGAAATCGGTAACATCTTTCCAATGAACGCTAAACATTTGCACTCTAAGTATTTCATTGCCCTATTAGAAGAGGTGCTCTGACAATTAGGAACTGATACAGAAAGTGCAACCGATGCATCTATGTGTGATGAGAAAGCAGGTGTGGGTATTTTTTGTCAGTCATTATCCTGGTCATATTCATTACGCCTCCCCGATCATACACCCTTATTTGAAGCGGAGTTAACGGCCATTATTCTAGCTACTCGACAACTTCCAGAAACTTGTTCCACATCTGTAATAGCGACTAATTCGCTATCCATGTGTTCATCCCTCTCTTCGTCGTCCGAATCAGCAGTATTAAATACATTCAAATCATTAATCGCGGCAAACATTCGTCTAGTGGGACTGATATGTGTGCCAGGCCATCGTGGTCTATTTCTAAATGAGATGGCTGACTCTCTCGCGCGAATATCCCTTGATGGTCCAATTTTGCCAGTTATGCATGTTACAGCGGCGAGGTTCAGGAAATTCTCCCTTCTTGAAGATTTATTAAAGGTTACAGTACCGAATCCAGAATTCTCGCACTTGCATTTCGCATGGGATAATAAATGGTGTCCCATGCGTAAATTGGAAGTCTCCATCACTAAATTACGATGCCGTATTCCACCGCTTAATTTCTACTTACACAGGTCTGGTCAGGTGCCTCCCATTTGTGCTCTAGCTGTAAAAAACTAGCTGTCGCCGTTTCAAAAATCGAAGAAAAAGTGCTTCGAAATTTTATTAAAAAAAGTTAGGCATTTCAGTTAGTACTCCAAATATTCTTTCCTTTGGGGCTGCTTCACTGGAATACAGCAACAGGAACGTCTGCGGGGCCCTCTGCGAATTCCTGGGTGACACAACGTGATTACCTTGCTAAGTCATTGATCAGCTTTCTTTCCGAACCAAACTTAAATTTAGGATTTCATTAATAATCAGCATTAATATAACGTACTCAAGAATCATGTATTAAGGATAATGTAAGTCATTAACAAATCTATTTATTTGTGTCTTTATTAAAATTTTTCTTCGTATCTCGAGAAATTACCATATTTTACTTAAAAAAAAAGAAATCATTGTCCCTTCCCCTGGCTAGACCTTAATTTTTTCACTTACATTAAGCGCCGGCTTCTTTGCCAATCGCCCGTAGTGGGTCAGAGCCAGAACAGAGGAACAAGCAAGCCAGCAAACAAGCTCTGCCTCAGCAAGCATTGTGGTTCTACTGCACGTGACCTCTCGGACGCAGAAGAAGAAGTGGTGGTGCAGCGGCAGCAAGTAGAAGCAATGTCTGTGCTTAGTCATCGAGAATTCTTGTGCGCCGTCTTCTGCGTTTTCGGTGAGCATCTCCAGTGGCACGCCTCAAGGCGTAAACGTTCGTGTGCGGCAGCGAGAAACCTGCAGTCACGAAAGCGAAACGTTGACTTCTAACGGCAGCGCTATTGTCGCCTTCCCGAGTCATATGCCGAAGCCCGTTCCATTTAGGCGACAAAATGAAACCCGATTTTGTCGCCCAAATGTACGAGCATCTTTCACGATGTTTTGAATTAGTCATCGTTTTGATAGCCTCAATAAGAAGACAGCCTGAAGTGGCTGCTCGGGAACGTATGTCTTGACGCGAACCGTACACTTGTGAAAACGCATGTGATACGTATCGGCGATAATTTCACGTCGTTACGTCGCATGCAGCTTCCCTTTGCAATTGTTTAGAAAGCGTCCCACCGAAAGAAAAATTTGTGAGACGTAGTTCTCCACAGCACTCAGCTAGGACACAGTGCCTACCTGATTTCACATATAATATGTATATATATATATATATATATATATATATATATATATATATATATATATATATATATATATATATATATATTTATTTATTAGGCTTCTGCTGCTCTCGTGGAAATAGTTAGTCGTACTTCCTTTACTAAGACGCTTTACGTACTAAGTAATTTCAGACATCAGGTGCATCTGTAACCTTTTCTGAAGTGCATTGAATTACAATTACAGTTTACCATCAATTACTGGATACAGTAAACGCTCGTTAATTCGACACTCGTTAATTCGGAAAATTGGATGTTTAGGACTTGTTCTCTGGCCCCGGCCAGCCTATACGTGATTTAATGGCATCGAACTCTCGTTAATTCGTTCATATTTTATCGCAACCCGATCAATTCGGACGATGTGCGGAGCGCGCCGAGCGCGAAGCGCCTCAGATCTACGACGCAAAGAAAGAAACATGGCGGTCGCGCACAGCCGGAACGGCCGCGGAATTTTAGAACGGCGTGATCGTCATAATCGCGTTGTTAGAATATAATAAGGCATGGGTTCAAAGCACCTTTCGGACTGAGACACGAGGGTCTTGAGCTGCGTTCACATGGTAAATGAAGTCGCAATCGACGAAACTTGCGGCTTTTGCAATGCTCTTATGCAAAACAGTTACTGGATTTACGCATTTCTAAAGAAAAAAAAAAAAGAAAACACGAAAGTGCGTGGGTGTAATCGACATTCATTTAAAGTTTTCTTACTTGCGATAATTGGGCATTTGGTCGATTCGGACACTACTTTCGGTCCCGTGATATCCGAATTAACGAACTTTTACTGTATTTTTTTCCTTCCGTTAGTTTTCAGGGCAGTGTACCCTTTTTAAATATTGGGATTGGTATTGGGGCAGCAAATGATGCGGAAGGTTAGTGTTTTGTTTGATGTCAACGATACCTGAATAAGCTTGCTTGATGGTTTTCATATCACTTATAATCCCACTCAATATTTTCGCATACATTTTGAAAGAAAACAATTACATAAACACCAGCTTCATGGTTTTTCGTCATTTTTAGGTCAAGCTACCGAACATCAAAATGACTCCTTCTTGAGCGAGTTGGTGCTTTCATTGCTCAGGTACACTAGACTGAGGCGCAAAATACATGTCGTGAAAAAAGGGAGGAGCAGAAGAGAAGAAAGTCAGGCGCCGATGTCGTGAAAAAGGGAGGAGCAGAAGAGAAGAAAGTCAGGCGCCGATGTCGTGAAAAAGGGAGGAGCAGAAGAGAAGAAAGTCAGGCGCCGATGTCGTGAAAAAGGGAGGAGCAGAAGAGAAGAAAGTCAGGCGCCGATGTCGTGAAAAAGGGAGGAGCAGAAGAGAAGAAAGTCAGGCGATCGGCGCTTCACTTTCTTCTCTTCTGCTCCTCCCTTTTTCACGAAATGCGTATTGCGCCTCAGTCATATATACCTAAGCAATCCAGAACATCACTTCTCTTCTTTTGCTCAATCCTGTAAGTAAGTTTTGCCTAAATGAGAAGTATGATAGCTGTAGTATTAAAGGAATAATTTTTATCTACCAAAGAAACGCCCACACGGAGCAAATAAACCGATTCATGGTTCTTTTTTTATATAAATAATCGAAATCTTTTGCGGAAAGCTCTTTCCTTGTTCAAGGTTGTCGTTGCGAATGTACTTTGGCTGTCGCGGAAAGGCGCTGGTCCAGCGTACAATCTCCGGACAAGGCTGATTTCTCGAAGCTGGGACACCTTTTCCCCTAAAAAAAAAAAAAAATCAAGATTAGCGCGCTTTTCGTTTACCGCTTGCCCTCTTGTATATCGCTGTCCTTCCCATCCACGGAAAACATAAAGCAGCTGTTCTTTTTCTGAGCGCGAAAGAGATCATGTTGCCGACCCCGAAGCCACCTGACACCCACTGAGCGCAGTTGACAGTCGGAACTCCCAGAAATGGTGAATCAGCTTTTGCGACCTCCGCTTGGTTACACAGGATGAGTTTGGGCGTGGGACACCTGAAAAAAAAAATAAATAAATAAACCTACCGCGGAGAATATGCGGCAGTAATATGCGCTGCTGTATACCTGTACAGGTATACAGCAACGTAAGGCCGCATTTTGCACGACCAGTGCCTTTTAGCAAATCACTACAATAATATAATTGGACTTTTTGAGGGCACACAAGAAAAGACACGCAAGTGACAAGCGCTACTTTAGCGAAACTTCCGTCACTCTGCTCACGAATGATTTCATATTGCTGGACACGTATATAAGATAGGAAATCTGTTATCATCTTCATTTCTTCGTGTTTTTTTTCCATTGAACGCATCTGCGCATGTGCCACATGTATATATTTATGTTTTATGACGACGTTGTGGATTCAACAGTTGTAAGTAGCACTTGTCCCTTGTGTGTCTTTCTGTTGCGCTGCGTTTTTCTTGCGCTAAGTAATTCTCGTCACAAAACTACAATAATAACTGGCTGTTAGCCATAGGCCAATTAGTACTTTTACAGATTAGGTTACTCTCCTTCCGAACAAACACGTTACATTGATTAATTACAGCTCACCCAAAACACGAACAGCGCTTTCTTCCATTTACTCCGTGAGCGGGAAAGCCAAGTACTCAGGGCGCTGAACAGCAGCATAGTCACGTGCTCGAAGAGTTCGCAGTGCATGCCCAATGCGCACACGCTGTGAGCGTTCCATGTAATAACTTTTGTTGGAGAAATAGCATCGCGCAGCGTGACGTACTTAATTTATTTACGCATTTTTGCTGCAATACAGAGAATTAATGTTATGACAGTAATAAGACACAGAGATATGATAAAATCTACTGGCGCTGGACAGTAGTAATCGGAGGCAGCGGGGAAAAGCGTTCGTCTTGCAATAAGTAATGATCACTTTTCACGTACGCTTAGCTCATGCGACATCACCCACGGTGGAAAGCGCATCGCTTCCACGATTGCACGAGAATCACGAATGAACCACGAATGAGACGAGGGTGGCGATGTGGGCTTGTTGGTGCATAATGGAAAGGTAGTTTCTTAGCGCTGGTGTGTACTTGCGTTGCAGCGCCCATGTGTCTAGTGTCTCTTCTTATTTGTCCTCGTCCACACCAGCGCTAAGAAACTACCTTTCCACGAATGAGAATTCACGAGAACAAGAAATGCTTTCTGCCAGAAATAGAATGCCTAGCTAATTAAAAAAAATGTACTTGCGTTGCCGTCATCTAGAGAAAAAGCTTTATCGACGTGAATGGTGCTCTACACTCTTAATCGGGTCCTGGTTAGCGCATGTCCTGTAGGCGGGACGCTTCAAAATTCAGAAAAACTCACGGCTGCAGGCGGCCATGCGGAGGGAGTTAGCCGTGACAAGTGCGAAAAAGAAGGGCTCACCCTCCAAGCGCGCCTTGTAGGCAGTGTTGTATGCGTTACCGAAAAAAAAGTAACTAAATACGTTACTCGTTACTCTAAGAAAAAAGGAACGCATTACCGCCCCACGTTACCTACAAAAAAGCTAACGCGTTACCGTTACCGTTACCGAAAAAAAGTAACGGACGTTACCTCCGCCGTTACTTCACAATCAAATTTTAGTCTTTGCTGCAGGAACCCACTGTAGGCATGTTTTTAATATCAAATTTGTTTCACAATAATTACCGCAAAAAAGTTGCGGGCATTTATGTGAGGGGGGTTCAAGATCAGCGTTGCTCGCTCAGGAGTTCAATAGCCAAAAACGTAGTTGCTGTTGCAGAGAGAATGAAGCAAAATTTGTTTTCGGAACAAAGTTGATAAATCTTATCAACTTTGTAGCAAAAAATGTCACATATTCAGACATTTTTTTTTCAAAAACAGTTTCCTTCGCTCTACAAGTTTCAAACAACATTACCATACTATTTGTTGCGCGTACATTTTGCAACGGTAATATTTGCAAGTTACATCGTGAATTTTCGAGAACGACAGGTATAATGAAATTCGTCCCTCTGCATTGAATATGCTCAATATTTCTTGCCTCGTAAATTATGCAGTTAAAAAAGAAAACTAAGTTCATTTTACGGCTACTGGGTGGTATGTGCATAAAATATTAAATACTCAATCCAATCTAAAGTATCCATTTTCGGATCCGTGTCGATCTCTCGTGGAATCACCCGTTTGCGACAACCATCATTTGGAGAGTAACTGCGGTTATGTGTGCCGTGTGGCTACCTGCAATCGTGGTTAGCCGTAACCGTAGTTAGCTTAACCACGGTTGAGGCTGTTTGTGTGAAAGTGGTATTAAGGGGCTTTGATTGAAAGAGAGATGCCAACCAAGGTAGCGAATAAGAATTCTTTTGTTCGGTTCAAGAAAAAAGTCGACGCATCGCGTCCCACTCGCATTCTTTTTAAGAGAGAGAGCGAATTTATCAGAAGGCCGAGAGGTCGGCCTGTGCTTGCGCGCTCTGGCCTGCTACTCAGAACAGGGGAAAAAGAAAGGGAAGAAAACAGGGTTTTCTTCCCGCCGTGGGGTTACGCCCTCCATGATGTGCAGAATTCCGTTGAGGCAGACTTGCGATCGGCAGCGCACCTGTAGTTATCGGCTCTCCTCTGGATGGGCCAGAATTCTACAAAAAGCTTCTTATAGTCCGCGACGCGGGACTTGTCAAATTCGATGCGGTGGTCATTCACCAAGCTATGCTCAGCCAGTGTACCTTTTGAAACTCGAACTTGAGGATGTTTTTATGTTGCCGCAGCCTTTCGGGGTAGTTATTTTCTTCCCCGCGTACCAAGCGTCACAATCAGCACGTGGTACGGAGTAAACCAGCCCATGCGCCTTCCCTTCGTGCGGCCTGTTCTTCGGGCACGGAAAGGCACAGCTGCCAGCAATCCACCTGCTACAATCCACTTCCACGAAAAGCATGTCCGTACAGTTTCTCATGGCGGATTCCTCGGCTTTCTTCAAGCTTTGTGTGGCGATGGCCCATCCATCCCCGCGGGAGTCGACGCGTTTTAAGAAATTTCTACCCGCAATTCCCACAAACAAAAGCGATACCGCCCGCGCTCTCTTTGTCCATGCCTGGCAGGCCGACAGCAGTGCGACGCGGCGACAGAAAAATTCCACGGCGCGAGCTCTGGAAAATGGCACCTACAAGATGCAAAAGTAACGAGTAACGTAACGCCTCACGTTACCGAAAAATAGTAACGTAAGTACGTTACCCGTTACAGTTCCGAAATTGTAACGAGTACGTTCTAAGTTACCGAAAAAAGTAACGCGTTACCGGTAACGGCGTTACTTGTAACGCGTTACCGACAACACTGCTTGTAGGCGGCCTACAGCTCCTGTGGCGCGCGGGTGCAGGCCGCGCGAGCGGAATCCTTGCTATTTAGCTCCCGTTCATGTCGGCGCATGCAGCGCAAGTGTCGGTGTTTACGCATGCGCAAGCAGCGTCAGTCGCAAAGGCAAGCAATGCTGTGAGGAGGTATTCGCCTCGAGATCTTGGAGTGGCGCCCTCTCGCGTGTGACGTCAGGGAGAGGACTCGTATGCAGCTCTTCGCGCGCGCGTTCGCTACGTGAAGGCTGCTCGACGCTGCCAGCCTGTCTATCGCGCTCGAGTTATTGAAACATTGGTGGGCAAGTTGATAAAGCAATTTGTACTGAATGTTCAAGCAAAATGCCCATCGAAATCGAGCGGAGGTGCCGTCAGGAGCACGTTATGTGTCGATTGCTCCTGTTGTCGTCTGCTAGCCATCCATGTGTGCATCTGCTTCTATGGTGAATTTTTCTTTTCGCGACTGTTCTATGGCCGTGGCGCACTCAAAATGACTTTCCTGCCCGTTTTCGATAACTGACTTCAGCGTTCGGGCTTCAGCTTTCATGTCTGCGTTAAAGCGCAATAAATGTATACCGCGTGCTGCGCGTGTTCGGTTGCCAAGCCTGCTCCTTCGATTCAATTCATATGTTCGGAGCATGACAAACGACGTGTGATGCCATTCAAATAAATTAAGTGGCGTTACCGGCAACAACGTTTGATTAAATACACATTTTTAGCAGCTTCTGTGTAAGCGCGTCGTAAGTACTTTAAATTGAAGCACGAAATAAACAGGGTGAGCCTAAAGGGGATGGACGACGGGGATATGAAATATCGGTAGGGGTTCCGGAGTGATTTTCTTTTGTTTTTGTTCTATTTTTTTGCTATATATTTTAATCCTTACGTTAATAAATCGACGTTTGTTCACTCGTTCACGGTGGTCTGAAAATGTGCTGAACAGAATTAGTGTAATCATACTAACGTTGATAAATATAAAGCTTTCGCATCGAAAGATGTATTTGCAATAAAATGCTGTAAATCAGTCTCAACGGTCGACTCCTGATGTGGCTTGGTGCGATCACTGTACTAAAGAGACTCGAGTTCTTTATGCATTTGCCTAAGTTGACTCGAAGGCGAAAGCCATCTTTTTTTTGAGTCGATGTATTGTTACTTCGCCGCCCCCCTCCGAATGCTTTCTGGACGTAACGTGGTTTTGCATTGAAGCTTTCTACACATCACCTGGTTTTGCATCGCCTCCGAGATCGGCCCACCAATCACGGAGGCAATGCAAAGCGACAATGTCATGTGATGACGTAATCATGTGACGTGACGTTATGACATCACAAATTTTGTTGGTCTGGGATGTCATTGATGACGTGATCATGTGATGACTTTTCGCATCACTCGTGTTGACGCTGGCGACGCGGGACGCCGACGGTCAATTTTCGCAATTTATGTGGAATCTAAGGCTCCCACCTTAAAATATTCAATCTTGTTACCGCACGGCAAAGAATCACAATAATCAGCCACAGGGGCCAAAAGAATGGTGGGAAAAAGCTCTCTTTCTCCTCTTCCTGGACACATTCGCCGATTGTTCCTAATGTTTACGAAGCTGTACTGTCGGTGTCAAGTGAAACGCGAACACTGCAGCGGATCGCGTTGCCCAAGCATTAGAAATATAGTGCGCGCCATCCTGTAATTACCATTGGCAGGCTCGCACAGTCGAGTAGGCAGCACTGCGCGGTCGAAAACATGAATGCGGCTCATGAACGTATCTATCTCTAATCGTAAGAGTCGAACTGTACCACGCGCACCACTGCTGGCGTTTCATTCCGACCGATCTTATTTACATCCAGCTCGCCCAATCTATGCTAGTGGTCCGCAATAACCCGCTGGTCGATGAACTTATCGATTTCATTTTGTCGGCTGTCGGGTCTGCACAAGTCCACATGACTACAATTGGGAGTGGAGCGTGAATTTTCATTCACCTCAAGTCTGTTTACACAAAGCTGATTTTTGCGAATAAGCCGCAAAATTGATCGCGCTGCAATTTCAAAGCAGCGGAGACTCTCTTTAACTCACTTGGCAGGGGCGTTCGCGCTCTCACGTAAGCTATTTCAACGCCATCCAGCCCAGTGAGCGACGCTACGAACTCGGGGGCATGAACCTGACCGCGATGGCTGTCGGTATACAGAAGATATGTTAAATGTTAACTTTTCTTAAACTCATGTAATGCTAGCAGTCATCTCAAGAAATATCATAACAAGAAAATGCAGCTAGTAGTCGAGGAACGCCGTGCGACGCCAGCGAACTATAACGAAAATGCTGCTGTTTTAGCCAGAGCGTAGCAGACGACAAAAGTCGAATCCCCGCCCTTGCGTCACCGGAGCGCCGTTCGCAGCGCCGCCATCGGTCGCACACGAGGCGAATACACGGGGCGCACTATATACCCTTTCCTGCGCGTGAAAAAAGAAGAGAGCCGACTTCGGAAAAAAAAGAAAGGAAGGAGGCGAAAACGAGAGTTGGAAGTTGCGATGGGAAGGAGGTTGCGTTTTTGGCGCCAAAGTGGGTTAGTTCTAGCGCATTCCACATCAGCGACGGGTGTTTGAGCGTGCGGTGTGAGCCGGTACACGGCAATCATGCAGGGATATACTTCTCTCGATATTAAGGGGGTGATGCGAGGACACTGCAACTTTGAAAATACGTGCGCCTGCGATGGATACACACGAGCTGTTGACGCAGGACCACAGGATGCATCTGCGTCATTTCAGTCGAGCTGGTGCGCATATTGTGGTCACAGCCCGGCACGTCATGCCCGCTTGGGTAAGTGATTGTATTTTCTTCATATATGTTGGCGTTGTTGGTGTTTGCCGTGTTTTATTCTTGCGCTGCTATATACAAAAGGGGACCGAGCTGTCATAATGCTATTTCTACGATCTTTAAAAAAAACTATATGAGTTTGCGCGCGTTATCATTGTTCTCACCGTCGTCTGCTCTAGTCGCGCACGCTTTTGTGATGCTGACAGTATTCATTGTGAGCTCATATAGAGCTCCGGCACTCTCGGCACTCATGACAGATGTCACCGTGATGATCTATCTCTTCGTGCT
>JALIZH010011025.1:0-42848 GCA_030522465.1 Rhipicephalus appendiculatus
TCCCTGCACTCCCACTACTGCTTACTCCAACAACTCATCCCTATACACCCACTACTGCTCCCACTTTTCCTCCCACTTCAGTCACCCACTTCATGCCACGTCATTCCCACTTCATACCACTTCATTCCGCTTCATCCAACCCTAATGCACGCAACAGCTTCACTGTTTCATCATTGTCCGTCAAGCAGAGCTGGCTGAATTTTACAGCGAAATCTGTTATGAGATCACAACAAGGGTGCCGTAGTTGTCCGCCGCCGCCGCCGCCGCCGCTGCCACCGCCGCCGGTGTCCGTAACCGCTATCACACGAAATAAGAAAAAAAACTTTAAGAAAAAATGTTCAGGATGAAACGGCGTTCGAACCTGGGTCCGCTCCGTGCCAGCCCACTGTTCTACCACTGAGCCACGCCTGTGCTCGAAAGCCCGGCTCACAAAAACCCTATACAAGCATTACGTCGGGAAGGAACCGCGTTAACACGCGCAATATAACGTGGCAGAAGAGTGAAACGACAACCAGGCGTCACAGAATGCCATTTCTGTAACCAGGCGTCACACAATATGAATTGCATTACGAGGCGGTCGTTGAATGCTTCCAACTCATTACAAAGGGCTCAGCCATAATTCTTCGTCGTCATCAGCCACCGAATCAATTAATGGAGTAGTGGGTACCTTGCAAGCGTACTTGTATTAGTAGCCCCAAGATAGATTGCAACGGGTTTCAGAAATGGTGCTCTCCCAGCTTTCGCTGTGACTGTGCTCTCCCAGCTTTCGTGTGACTGTGACTGTGCTTTCGCTGTGACTGTTCCGCGCAGGCCTGGCGGTTTTTTGTTCTAAATTGCGGAATATATTTTGGTTCAATCCTGTTATTTCTTCCCTACTGCTCAGTGTGTCTCATCATGCATACGTTCATGGATAATTTCCAGGCTACATATGCTCGAAGTATTGACACCCACCTGAGTTTTTCTAAGAAAGACTTTTTTATCCTGCGTTAGGGGAACGCGAAGCTAAATAAAGCCTTTCGGATACAGCAATATTCACTTCTCAAGAAGTGGATAACAACAACGCACGTAGTAGCTGCATGTTTAGTGTCCATTGTTATTCTTTGCAGAGTCTAATTTGTTTCATCTTTTGTTATTTGGGCCGAGTGAATGCACGGACGCCTGCGTGGCTAAAAATGTTTTAAAGGGCATTGATATAAAATGTTACCTTTGACGCCATTCTGAATCTTTCCAGAAAGCGTGCGACCTATGTATGGGAAGCGGAAAATATTTCGGACCGAGTGAACACTAATCGCATGACATAAAGGACGTGTAAATTCAGTCGCAGCGTCTGATTCTTTACGATTTTTTTTAGTTATATGTGACGTATAGGTTTTTAACTTTTTTATTATTTATTTTCGACCACAGAGTGGGCGCCGACGTGTAGCAGTAACGTACATGGTTCGCACAATACACGTAGCCTTATCTCTATTGACTGGCAGCGAACCGAGCTAATTGATCTCTAATCGAGATACTGTCCCTTAACTTTTAAAGGTGAAACACTTGTTAGAGAACTAAAGGCACATTGAACATTTCTATCTATCTATCTATCTATCTATCTATCTATCTATCTATCTATCTATCTATCTATCTATCTATCTATCTATCTATCTATCTATCTATCTATCTATCTATCCGCCTACGTCTGCATGCTCTTGTCGTCGCCTCCTTAACTAGAGGTAGACCAAAATTGGTATGGGAGCTTAGGAAGGTTTCACGTATGCGACTATCTGGTCGTGAGATGAATAATGTGCGAAGTCTTCCGCGTACACCGTCATGCGGGTATGGACCACAGGTGATCGACAGTTTATAACTACCCAAGAACGGCGAGAACAGACATTGGTAATTTAAATGTGAGAGTGTTAAGAAAAACGGACATCGGCAGCATTGACCCGGCGAATGCAAAAAGTTAGGATGTCAGCAGGAATCGAACCCAATCGATCTACATGGCAGCCAGGTATTCTACCACAGAGACCCATCAGGTCTGAAAACTGCTTCGGAGAAAGACCCTATGCAGACGAAATGTCAGTGCAACGTCAGTTGTGATTCCACTGCTGGCTATCTGATTTTACAACGAAGCAATAAACATTACAAGTAATATATTGCCACACGCACTCCTTTCTTTCTATGTTTTATGTTACCGGCCCATTGCATTTGTAGTTACTTCCTTGTGCAAATTGTGCCAGAATGTCTGGGAGCATTTCAGATTATTTCAGGGTCATCTGTTAGGCTTGAGTGCACAAGCGCGAACAGCTGAGTTTATTCTCGAACAAACTGGGCCACCATCGATAACGCTCGAATGTTCGATCTTGCGTGCATAACTGCCGACGGTGTTGCCACAGCTCAAATTCTCGACGACCGACGCTCTTTTCGCCACTCTCAGACTACAGCGTGTATTGCTTTAGAGTGACCTTTCGTTTTCAGGGCAAAGGTTCACTCAAATAAAATGTTTACTATTGACGCCACCGACTCCTGCCTTCATCAAGCGTCACGACCCCGCGACATCTGGTGGTGGTGCTGTTCGTTCATGTTCCGGGCGCCCCCGTCTAGCCCTGAACCCAGTACAAATGGCGAAGAGGACATTGACGCCAATCCCGAGCAGCGAGCTAGCAGCAGGCAACAAGGTCTACCATCAGAGTACGGGCCTGTACCTGAAACGGCTTGAAAGACCAAGGCCAAAACTACAACTGCGGCAACAATGACAGCCACTGTACCAATCATGCGGCAGTCATGCTGCAGCAACCAAGGAAGCAGCCAAATTTCCCGATGGTCGTCATTCAAAGACCTAGGAAACTGGCTTGAAGCGTACGACTGCGTGGCCGCCTTTTACGCCCGGAACAGGGAAGACAAGCTATGGCATGTGTACTTTGGATTGGAAGACGCAGCTAGGACGTGGTTCAAAAGCAAAAAGTGAACGCTGACAACGTAGGACGTTTTTCGCACCAAGTTCCTGGCAACATTCACCAACGTCGTCCGCAACGGTAGGGCTGAGGTTATGCTCAAAACCCGCGTACAGCTACCAACGAAAACGGACACTGGTTACGAAGGAAATGACAAGGCTGTTCCACCATGCAGATCCAGCCATGCTCGAAGAGAAGAAAGTTCATTTCCACATGCAAAGAGTCAAGCAAGAGCTCTTCGCAGGAAATATGCGGAACCTAGCGAACACCCTCCAAGAATTCGTCTCTGAAGCGACGACGATTCAGAAGACTCTAGAAATGCACACCCGGCAGTACAATCGTCGCCTGACTCCAGACTGCGCATCTGTTCAAGCCCTTGGCTCCGAAGACCTTGCGGGAGGAACTACACAAGCTATTACCCTCACCTAAGCCTCAAGTGGACTCGATCGCAGACGTCGTTCGGGAGGAAATCCAGCATTCGCTAGCCAAACGCGAGTCAGCGCAGCTGCATCCGCCAGCTATGAGCTACGCTGCTGCAGTCCGGCGTTCCGTTCTGCATCGGCTACAACGTGAAAACATCGAATCGCCGCAATTCCGCCGCCAGACACCACCACCGCCGTCACCAACATCGACGCCCTACCGTCCTCCTGTCGGCCAGCGCTACGCGCCACGAAAGATCGACATTTGGCGCGCCCCTGACATCCTCCCGCTCTGCTACCACTGCGGAGAAGCCGGCCACACGTGCCGCCTCTGCCAGTACTGTACCGCGAAATGAGACTGCGTGGGTTCACCGTGAAGGTGCGGATGCTTCGCAGAATGACGAATTGCATAGTGGGTGCTTCCCTGCTTCATGAAAGTTACGATGATTTATGGCGCAGTGGGTACCTTGCATGTACAGTTGTATTAGTTGCTCCACGAGAGTCCACAACGGGCTCTAGAAAGGCCGCTTTTCCAGCTTTTGCTGGGACTTTGCTTTGTGTTCTGCGCAGGTCTGGCGATTTTTGTATTTAGCGGGCATCTGCAGGAAGCATCAAAACACTAACACGTACTAAACAGCAAGTTCCAAACTGCCTAATCGGACGTTTCGCAAACCAATCTACAGTCGTCTCATAGGAATCTTTTGCGCAGCTTCGTTGCTTTAGAAGTGAGTTAATTAGTTTCGCTAATTGAGCAATTAACCTGAACAGGGAAATACTGTTACTTATTTCACACAATATTCAGCAACATGCATTTGGTCACGTGGTCATAAAAGGGTAAGCATATTTTTAAACTGTGGCTCGAGTTAGCAGGGGCACCCTGTGTACCATCAGAAGTCTATCTGAAGAAATGATTTCTCGCAAAGTACAAAACGCTACGAAGACAACTTCAAGCGCTTTAAGCGCGTTCACTCTCCTCTCTTCCCGAGTGTGCTGGAAGCTACACGGGGAGGGACGGCACAAGGTAATGAAGTTATGTCAGTGCGCGTCATGACTTTGGGCACGCGTCATGAATCGCGACCACTCTCTCCCGTTACGATTCCTGTGAGTGCTAGTGTGGCTACTGTTTAACGTTAGCAGACCATGTAGCGTAGCACCGGCACGCGGCGGCACCCCATGACAAGAGGCGCATCTGATCCAAGCGCTACTCTTGATTTATTTCGGCTATTCGTCAATAACATGCTATCTGTTGTGTGACGCCAAACAGCATTCGCCGGCAGCTCCGAAGAGAGTCAGCGCAGGAGTGTGTACGTAAAGAGGGTATCTTAGAAAATAGCGACTTTATGCTCCGCTTCCAAACTCTCCTCGCAGCACTCGTCAGCAAGATTGGCCTGAGCGTGCATAGCAGTGTCTACTTTTCGCAGAATGTGTTCTTCACTAGGCCCGAAAAGGTGGTTCATAAACCATTTCAGATCTTTGTAGGCTACCTTCTGAAAGAATTTTACCAATACAAGTGAAGGAACTGATGAAGCAAGCAAGCTTTGTAGCCTAATCTGGTGCATAACGGGTCACTGGTAAGTAATAAAACATTGGGACAGCTACGTACTAGTGGTTCGAAAACTGAGGAAGCCACTGAAGTGCTGGTGGTCCCCTCCTCCTTAACCGCCTCCACACCCTCACTTCACTTTTCCTACCACTTGCTATATTATACTATACAAGAATATGCTATGTTTTCCCCCTACCCTCTACTTTCCTCCTTTTCCTTACCCTTACTTCCCTTTCCCACCACCTTGCTATATTCTGTAACATTCCGGGACAAGCGTGCACAGACCATTGGCTCAGACCCAAAGAACCATCTCTTTATTCTTCGTCGTCTTCCTCCCACTAGATCTGTCCTTCGCCATCTCGGCCCATTACACACTCCTGGATTTTCTTTCATCCCTCCGCTGCAAACAAGGAATAACGTTGGAAGTGGCTGCCTTTTCTATCACACTGTTTTCTATCGTGGAGCCGATGGTCGGTAGTACTCCTTCCTTTGTAGTCAATTTCGCCACTTTAAGCGGACCTACATGTTTTGTGTTACGACCACTACATATCTTATTATACAAGACTGTGTTGCGTTTTACTCTCTCCCCCCATATTTACTGTTCTCGTCATCCTCACATCGCTCCTGCTCACCCTCACTTACACCCCCCGTGGTCAAGTCTATGCTATGCTTTCGCCCTCTCTCTTTATGCTCTTTCTTTTTCTCTAGTCTCTCTATTTCTTTCATTGTATATTTTTATCGCTGTTTCTTTCTCTCTTCGTTCCTCTCTCTATCTCGTTATTTTTCCTCGTTCTCTCGCCCATAGCAACGTAATCATACAGTACTCTTTTTCTATCTTATCTAGTTTTCTCGCCCAAGGCATTACAATGATATATAATGATAATATCTGGGCTTTTACGTCCCAAAACCACGATATGATTATGAGAGACGCCGTAGTGGAGGGCTCCGCAAATTTTGACCATCTGGTGTTCTATAAGGTGCACTGACATCGCACAGTACATGGGCCTCTACCTTTTCGCCTCCACCGAAATGTGGGATTGCCGCGGCCGGGATCGAACCTGCCGACCTTCGGGTCAGCAGCCGAGCATCTTAGCCACTGATCCACCGTGGCGGACTTACAATCATATCGTTCTCATAAATATTACGTTCGCTAGCGTGCCTGGATAGCCATGTGGTTATGACTCTCGCCTTCGGCCTGTGGGTACGTGAGTTCGAATCCCACCTCTCCGAGATTCTTTTAGTTTGTTTTATTTATCTTTTCTCCTCCTCCTGTCCACTTTTCTTCACCTCCATTTCTAATTTTCTTCCTTCAACGCGTTTCTGGGTGACGGGATATGCCATAAGGTTGATGCCGTTCATGATGATGCTAGTTTTCTGTTCTCCGCTATTAAAAGAAGACAAGCTAGACTAGACAGCTTGTGGCGGCAGGAGGCAAGCTCGTCCACGGCATGCTTAACTCGCTTTCCAGAGCGCTTGAAGGATTAGGAGAAAGAGGGAATGCCGGGGTGTTAACCAGATAGGAGTTCTGGTATGCTTCCCTACACTGGGGAAAAGGGATAGGGGAGTTTGTGAGTTAGAGGTGGAGTGGATGGGGAGAGCGGGAGCACACACACACGATGTCATAGTCCCACAGTAAAAATAGCTCCAGTATTTTATAACTATCTGATGTAAGCACTGTACGCCTGTCATGAAAATCAACTGCAAAATAGTTTTTTGGCTTCCTTTTTTAAGTGCCTTATGATTACGACATAACAAACATCTTTCGAATGTTATCACCTTTGCTACGCCTCACTTAATGAATGACTAACTTTATTGAAAACTGGTCCGGCAGTTCACCTTCGGACGAGGCGGGGGGGCAGAAGGGATTAACCCCTGTCCCGCCCCACCCTCCGTCGATGATGACGGTGGTGCCTCAGGTGACGGCTCGAAGTCCTTGGACCCGGGCGGCATCTTCGGCTTGCCGGAAGGCCCATTGGTGGTCATCCAGCTTGTCGCTGTTTATTGCCTAACACCCAGCGGCAGCGACCGCAGCAGTGCCCACAGCCACTAATTTGATTTTAATAAAGATAATGTGCACTACTTCTCTTTGGAACATTGTCGTACTGAGAAACAGGAACGACGTCGGCTCTCGTGACGCTGTGTCGATGTTTTGATCGCGCAGTTTCAAACGAATGTTTTATTCTGCAATGAATTCAGATGCCTTGATCGGTGGCGTGTCTGTTCTCGGAAGGAATTCGAGGTACAGAAATGCTTAAGGTTTCACGTGAATGTTCTTGATGTTTTCTTTTTTATTATAGGTCCCATACGCAGAAGTCCTAATTATAATTAGGAGAGGGTAAATAACCGATGGCCAGTGAGAACGATGAAATCTTTGCTAAGGGAGGGGACATGGCGCCGACGCTGCCAGAAAGGTAATTGCAGCAATGAAATTAAGCAGTTTGCAGGAGTGAAATAAAATGAGCTCGCGCAAGACGAGTCAAAGTGAATGTCATTGGGAGATGCCTTCATCCTCCTATCGATATAGGACACGCTGACTATGACCATGTTCTTCCGGCTTTTCGGATATTAATATTTCTCCACAAGCTATGCTTAACGTGCTTCATGATTGAAAACAAAATCATCGGTTGGTCCTGATAGCACTCCCAACTCCTTCCTCTGGCGTTACACTGAACCACTAAGTAAATTTCTTTCAGGCCTCTCCAAAATCCGCGGTACTTCCACCCGATTTGGAAAATGCACGTGTTCTACCGATGTTAAGAGGGGTGACCCATCTTCAGTCTGACATTACCGTCCGATTTTCATTTCATCATTTTCTTGCAATATAATTGAGCATATCATTGCGGAATAGATTAATAACTTCTGAAACGAGCGTAACATTTTAACTCCCTTTCAACATGGTTTCAGGAAGGGTCTATCGGCAGTCACCCTATTGAGTACGATCATTCACTCGTTCGCTTCTGAGGTGACAGAGGTGACCAAAGGGACGTCATATTTCGAGATTTTTAAAAGGCTTTTAATGTAGTTCCTCATCACAAATTAATCTGGAAATTACAGTTCCTTGGTTTTGCTGGCTTGGTCCTGTCAAGGATATCTGCTTATTTAATACATCGGAAACAGCGTGTTGTGATGGATGGATTTCTCGGTAACGTGTGGAGTCCCTCAAGGAAGTGTACTTGGTCCACTAATATTCCTTCTTTATCGCAACCGCATAGTAGATGTCATACATGCTCCTGTAAATTTTCGTCTTTTCGCGGACGACTGTGTTATTTTTAACTATATTATTACAGTTAAGGATCAATTGTTGCTTAGTTCTGCCTTAAACAATATTTTAACTGGAGCAATAAATAGGGCATGCAACTAAACACTACCAAATCTGTGCTTATGCGTAGAACTAAAAAACTGTACCCCTGAAGTTTTCATACTCCATTGGCCAAGACACTTTGACTGAAGTTAACGAGTACAAATATATTGGAGTTGCAATTACAACAACCTTAAATGGAATACACAGATTTCTAACACCACCTCTTCAGCTTTTTAGAAAATTAGAATTTTAGAAAATTACCACTTTTATCAGACCCAAATTAGAATATGCGTGCATTATTTGGGATCCCTTCACCAAAACCTGCATTAATGCTCTTGAAAGAACACGGAGAAGAACCATGGTATTCATTTTTTTCTAAACACAGCTGCGATGATTCTGTAACGGAACTTTTACGTTCTACCGGATTTCAAAGATATCAAATGAGGCGTAAAATATACCGACTGAACTTTCTCCATTCCTTATTAAACCGCAAATTTTTTTTATAGATCCCAGACCTTACATTACCCTTTCTGAGAACAGGAAAACCCGTCATTCCCACCACCTCACACTATCCCCTTATGTTGCCAGAACTAAATTCTTGCAATATTCCTTTTTTTTTCCTGATACATTTTCATCACCTGGAGTCACCTGAATCAATACAGAATTACGTCCTCACTATTTCACAATCACTTTCGATAGAGATTTATTTGTTTGCCTGACTCCGTTTGAGATTTTCAGTTGTGCCTTGTGCGTGTATTATTTGCACCTTGCCCTTCCTGCTTGGGCCACATGGCCTGCAGTATGATGTAAATAAAAAAAATAATAAAAAAAGTCACAGTCTGAAACCACAAGAAACGGATCCACAAGGTTGCTTCTGTGTTGTTTGTGTGGCTTTCATTCGGGTCACTCCCATTTTTCTTGCTAGTTTCTATGCGTGTTTCTCGCAGTCGCACATTTGAACTTTTCTGTTCAGAGAACTTCCTCGAAAAGCATTTCGTATGTTGGAATACATTTTCGTGGAAACAACGAGCTTGTGGCCGGCAATGCATACCTGAAATATTTACGAAATGTTGTCACGTATGGACTCATAATGCTGATAATAGAGACACAAGTCATGACCTCACATCACAAGAGTCAAACAGACGTAACATTGTTAAGCTTCTTGCCACTTTGACTAACTGGCTAAGAAAAGCAAGACTTCGGAAGAACTGTGGCACAACTTTATTAGTAGAGAAAGAGAGTGAAACAACTTAATTAAAGTAAAGATGCTCACTGGCTATAGTGGCTTGTCAAACCTGGTCAAGGGTCGCAAAATTACGTCCCACGTCACCTTCGGAGAACCGCGCTTCCCACGAGCCATACACCTTTTTCAAGCACACGGGCGAAACCAAAGAGGCGCAAGCGATAATGGGAAAAGGCTGTACGCCATGACACTGGCCTCAACAACTACCGCGACCAGCGCGCAGGCCTCATGTCTTAGCTTTCCGTTTGGGCCTTCACAGATCAGGCGAATTTGACTAGGTGCTACGTATTACTGCGTAATTTAATCTTTTTAAAAAAACCTCTGTATTTAGCAGCGACGGCCTCTCTGCGATTTGCATTCACCTAGTGTTTCCGCACGCCACTGTTGGACAAGCTGAGCGGCTCCGACGATTCTTGTCTTCATTTGCTTGTTTTATGGCGTGAATATGCTCTTCGGCATAAATTTAATTGAAGAGAAAGATGCAAGTCAGTTTCTTAGATGAAGTCAAAGAGCAGTGTATACAATTGATGGACGCTTGTTCGAATCAACGTCCATGGACACTGTCGACGAGCACAGGGTGAGCTGTTGATATTTAAAAAGTACGCGAGAGAGTAAAAAAAAAGTACATGCACAAAAGAGCGTGCTTCTCGCTCGCACCTTAGGTAACAAACAAAGTGTGTTTACCCCCTTTCATGTCTACTAACGGCAGGTGTTGTATTTCACAGACGCCGGCTGTGTTTTCGTGTGCTGGCAGTCACAGGTGACCATACCGTAGATATGTATTGTGGTGAGCAGTATGAGATGGAACAATAAAAGTATTTTTAAAGGCCATAGTGCCTATATGAAGCTGGCAAGAGCAAAAGTGTCCATGACACTAAATGCTCAACCGGAACGCTACCTCTTGCAATGCCGCACGTAACATTCATATGAATACATTACCACACTCTTTAAAAAAGGGGAGCGAGAATGGAGCAACGGGCTCCGTTTCTCCTTCGGTGCAGCGACTTTCTCCCTTGCGGGCGCTTTACCCGTCGCGCCCTCTTGCGACAAGCGCCAGAGGAGTAACGTTTCTCCTACAGTGTTCTCCTCAACCACGTGCCTTCGCGCTCGCGCGCATGCGCACGCCGAGCTACGTCGCGATTCCGTGCTGCGGAGAGCGGCGCCGCGCGCCGCCCTCTGCGCTGCGGGTATTATATTTCGCATCCTTTCGCGGTCAGTCGGCAGTGTCAGATTATCCATCAAGCACTACCCGACCTCGTAACGTCGCGTGCGATTACATGTACCTAGGATTGATGTATAGCAGCACAGCAGAGGGAACGCAGTCAGGGTTCAACAAACCACGTTGACGCCGTCAAGTGTATCCTGTGCGCCCGCCGAATGCGGTCGGTGAACACGAGCTACAGTCAGCGCACCTCGGACCTTGGCCGACCGTCTCTGTTTACGCAAGAAGCACGTGCGTCCCAGTTGATGCAAGCAATGCAGGAGAGACGTTTATTCTTTTGTTTTATTGGTACAGTAACGTCTGTGCCGACATTTTCTTTAGCGCTCAGGGTGCGCGCGATGCGCCGTATACTTTCGTGTGTGTCGTGTTGTTTGTATACGTTTGCGCACTACCTGTTTGTCATGAATACACTTAACAAACAGTCTTCCTTTATTGAACACCTTAGACTGTACGCAATTAATCGATTTTTTCGGCTTCGTCATCCCAGCCTCAAGTTTCCTCCATCGCAGACGTTGTTCGAGAGGAAATCCAGCAGTCGTTGGGTGCCCCTGAACCGCAACAGCCTCAGCCGCAAGCCATGAGCTACGCTGCTGCGGCCCGACGCTACGCTCCCGCTCCACGCCCACGTCAAGACACCGCGCCGCCGCAGTACCGCCGCCAGACACCGCCCCCCACCACCACCGGCGCCATACCGCCCACCTGCCAGCCAGCGCTACCCTCCGAGGAAGACCGACGTTTGGCGCGCCCCTGACCACCGCCCGCTATGCTACCACTGCGGTGAAGCCGGGCACACGTACCGCCGCTGCCAGTACCGGGAGATGGGACTGCGTGGTTTCGCCGTAAACGCGCCGCGTCCGCAGCCGGGCGAACGACCTCGTGACATCGCCGACTACCTCACAGGAGCGCAGTGGACACCCCGACGACCTTCCCGCTCACCGTCGCCAGGCCGCTACACCTCACCGCATCGCAGGCAGTACACCAGTCCGGCTCGGGGCCGATCTCCGAGCCCTTACCCGGAAAACTAAGGGCAGCAACCGATGGAGGTGCGGTTGCTGTACGTCGAACTACCGAAGATCCTCCGCCGACGCCGACGACGACGCCGCGACGAAACCTGCTGAACACGACGCGAAGCAGACAGAGCCCTGCCGACGAAACCTCGCGGACCGAGCTAGACCTGACGACGCAGCATGGTGGAAGCAGCGCAACAAATCGACGCAGCCGTGATCCGACACCGCGAGCTAACCGCAACGCAAGGCGACGGACTAGCGACCTCGACGTTCTCATCGACGGTCACAACGTCACCGCTCTCGTCGACACTGGTGCCGACTATTCCGTCGTCAGTGGGCCATTCGCCGCCAAGCTGAAGAAAGTAAAGACCGCTTGGAGTGGACCCGAAATCCGGACAGCTGGAGGCCACCTGATAACGCCTATTGGAGTCTGCACGGCAAGAGTCACCGTCAGTAACCGGACTTATCCTGCGAGCTTTGTAATCTTACAAAACTGCTCCAGGGATGTGATACTTGGAATGGACTTCCTAAGTGACCACGGCGCCGTCATCGACCTAAGGTCTGAGTCGATAACACTAACCTCAGACAAAGCGCTCCCACCCCCTCGCGACGCCAGGGAACTGTGCACTGAATGTGATAGAAGAGCAGGTGACCGTACCGCCACTCTCCAGCGTCATTATTTCCGTCGGCACCGAAAACCCTGCGAACCTTGAAGGCGTCATCGAGGGCGATCAGCACCTACTCCTGAACCGTCAAATTTGCGTCGCAAGAGGTATAGCCGAGCTGCGTGACGGTAAAGCAAAGGTAGTGCTGACAAACTTCAGCCACGAATATAGGCACCTCAACATTGGTACGACGGTCGCCTACATCGAAGAATGCGTGGCCGCCAGCGATGCTTTCGCCCTCTTCGATGCTGCCGAACCTGTCTCGACGAATCGAGGTCCCGAACCAGATTTCGACGTCAACCCGAGCCTCCCGAAGCACAATCAAGACCAGCTCAAAAGTCTGCTTTTGCAATTCAAGGACTGCTTCTCGTCGTCGTCAAGAATTCGGCAGACCCCAGTCGCAAAACATCGCATCATAACAGAGGAAAATGCGAGACCACTCCGCCAGAGCCCGTACCGAGTTTCAACGCGAGAACGCGAGGCCGTAAAGCAGCAAGTCGACGAAATGCTACGCGACGACATCATCCAGCCTTCAAAAAGTCCTTGGGCGTCACCCGTGGTGTTAGTGAAGAAGAAGGACGGAACCCTCCGTTTCTGCGTCGATTATCGCCGCCTGAACAAAATCACGAAGAAGGACGTGTATCCTCTCCCACGTATCGACGACGCCCTGGACCGACTCCACAACGCGAAGTATTTTTCGTCGATGGACCTCAAGTCCGGCTATTGGCAAATCGAGGTCGACGAGAGAGACCGAGAGAAGACTGCCTTTATCACACCAGATGGCCTCTTCGAGTTCAAAGTCATGCCCTTCGGTCTTTGCTCGGCACCTGCAACGTTCCAGCGTGTTATGGACACTGTACTGGCCGGCTTGAAGTGGCAGACCTGCCTTGTGTACTTGGATGACGTCGTTGTGTTTTCTTCAAACTTCGACGAACATCTCTGACGCCTAGAAGCTGTACTTCAGGCAATCAAGGCCTCCGGACTCACCCTGAAGCCAGAAAAGTGCCGCTTTGCATACGAGGAACTTCTGTTCTTGGGTCACGTCATCAGCAAGTCTGGAGTTTGCCCCGACCCACGAAAAACAGCTGCAATCGCTGCCTTCCCGCCACCCACCGACAAGAAGGCCGTTCGCCGATTTCTCGGCTTGTGCGCCTATTATAGACGCTTCGTCAAGGAATTTTCACGCATCGCCGAGCCACTAACTCAGCTCACGAAAAACGACGTGGAATTCACGTGGGGAGCGGCGCAAGTCGAAGCATTTCAAGAATTGAAACGACGCCTGCAGACGCCTCCAATACTTGCGCATTTCGACGAACACGCCGACACGGAAATACACACCGACGCAAGCAGCGTAGGACTCGGCGCTGTTCTTGTCCAGAGAACTGCCGGCGTGGAAAGGGTTATCAGTTATGCTAGCCGGTCGCTATCCAAGGCGGAAGCCAACTATTCCACAACAGAAAAGGAGTGCCTTGCCATCATCTGGGCAACGTCAAAGTTTCGCCCTTACCTCTACGGCAGGCCCTTCAAAGTTGTGAGCGACCACCACGCCTTGTGTTGGCTAGCTAACCTGAAGGACCCTTCCGGTCGTCTCGCAAGATGGAGTCTGAGACTTCAAGAATTCGACGTTACCGTCGTTTACAAGTCCGGACGAAAACACTCTGACGCCGACTGCTTGTCTCGCGCCCCCCGTCGACCCGCCGCCGCTGGATGACCAGGAGGATGACTTCTTCTTGGGAACCATAAGTGCCGACGACTTCGCCGAACGACAGCGCGCCGATCAGGAACTGAAGGGCCTTATGGAATACCTCGAGGGCAAAGCCACCGTGGCTCCAAAGGTATTCAGACGAGGACTGGAGTCGTTTTTCATGCGCAACGGCGTTCTGCTAAAGAAAAACTTCTCGCCACTTCGGGCCGACTCCCTCCTCGTAGTACCTTCGGCATTACGACCAGAAGTTCTGCATGCTTTGCATGACGACCCGACGGCTGGACACCTTGGATTTTCCCGTACGCTGGCAAGGATGCAAGAAAAGTACTACTGGCCTCGTCTCACTGCCGAGGTCACCCACTACGTGAGGACTTGCCCAGATTGTCAGCGACGGAAGACGCCACCGACTAGGCCAGCCGGACTTCTGCAACCCATCGAGCCACCTCGCCGGCCGTTCCAGCAAATCGGCATGGACTTACCGGGGCCGTTCCCGACGTCGAATTCCGGAAACAAGTGGATCGTCGTAGCTACTGACTACCTCACCCGCTACGCCGAGACAAGGGCCCTGCCCAAGGGCAGTGCCGCCGAGGTAGCAAAGTTCTTCGTCGAGAACATCGTACTGCGCCATGGCGCCCCAGAGGTCCTCATTACCGACAGAGGTACGGCCTTTACCGCGGACCTAACTCAGGCGATCCTAAGGTACAGCCAAACAAGTCACCGCCGGACCACCGCCTACCACCCACAGACCAACGGCCTGACCGAGCGTCTAAATAAGACCATCGCCGACATGCTGGCCATGTACGTCGACGTCGAACACAAGACGTGGGACGCCGTCCTTCCGTACGTGACCTTCGCATACAACACGGCCGTACAAGAAACGACGCAGTTGACGCCATACAAGTTGGTCTACGGACGGAGCCCGGCAACGACGCTCGACGCCATGTTACCGAACGTCACCGATGAGGAAAACATCGACGTGACCACCTACCTACAGCGCGCCGAAGAAGCACGACAGCTCGCCCGCCTGCGGATCAAGAATCAGCAGACGACCGACAGCCGCCGCTACAATCTTCGACGACGCTTCGTGGAATACCAGCCCGGCGACCGCGTTTGGGTGTGGACACCGATACGCCGACGTGGACTTAGTGAAAAACTCCTTCGGCGATACTTCGGGCCGTACAAGGTGCTTCGACGTCTCGGTGCTCTGGACTACGAGGTCGTCCCGGACGGCATAACGAACTCTCAACGGCGCCGTGCGCGACCTGAAGTCGTCCATGTCGTGCGCCTCAAGCCGTATTACGCGCGTTAGCAAACCAGAGGACTGCACTTATTGCTTAATTATTGAACTTTCTTTCTTTATTGTTGCATGCATTTTCCCCCGTGTTCTGTTTTAAGCATCGGGACGATGCCTTTTCAGAGGGGGGCATTGCCACGCGCTATTCTTATTTTCACTTTTGTTGTATTCGGTTTTCGCCCACAAAGACCGTCAGCAAAGCTCAGCTCAAACCGCGCCTTATTGTTCTAGAACCTTCGCGATTATTGTAGATCGTTTTGTTAAGATTGCGCGCAAGACGCGACCACTCGAGATTATTCCTGAGCTTGCGCGATGACCAGTGATAAGGCTAGAATGTTCGACGCGTGATGCATAAAAGCCGGCGCGCTCCAACGATGTTCAGATTATCGACGGCCGACGCTCTGTTCGCCGCTCTCAGTGCCAGCGTGTATTGCTATAGTCTGATCTTCATTTTTCCCGGCCACAAGTTCGGCCAAAATAAAGAGTTTCTTGTTTAACTCGCCGACTGTTGCCTTCGTCGACGTCACGACCACGTGACAATATGCACACTTTATGTCACTGAATTTACATTCGCAGTGGCAACGCACGGGTGACGTACGGTGACATACCGGTACGATACCCAGTGTTTCGCCCACTCGTCATGATTCACTTCTTGGAGGTGCGTAGATTTTTTATTGGATCATGGCATAGGTAATTTAAAAGGTGCCTGTATAAGATGTATATTCTGTCAATATTTAAAGACTTACTCAAACAATGCGCATGCTATGGCATCCCATGCTTAAGCGAACACTACAATGTATTCACTCTCACGTACTAATTTATTTACCCGACTCCAGTAATTGTATTTATTGTCAGAGATTTGCTGTAGCCATCGTCACCACAGCATGCAACGGTCCTTTTTCTGGCGGTACATTTTCGACTTCTCGGAACACTTAAATACTGTGGAGAACGCTTCCATGTTTCCCATTGGAATATTGATCCTGAAAGAGAGTGAAATTTTGCAGTATGTAGCAGATTGATACCATGAAATATTGTTAGTATTTTAGTGGACTGTTTATTTCTCTTATCTCTGCACTTAACATGCCATGGTGAGTCATTACGGTGCTTGGCTGTTCACCTGAAGGTCGCGGGATCGAATACCGGCAACGGTGGCCTCATTTCGAAGGAGGCGAAATGCTACAAGTCAATGTGCATATGTTTAGGAGCACGCTAAAGAACCCCAAGTGATCGAAATTTCCGGAGCCCTCCGCTACAGCGTCTCTCATGATCTTATTGTAGTTTGATCACGTAGAACTCCAAGGACACGAAAAGAAAAGGGAAAAAGAGGAAGATATTGGGATGGGGGGTATGTGCACTCACAACATAATGGTTGTGATATACGTTACTTCACAGTTTCTCAATGAAGTAAATGTCCCTGGGGAGCCTGAATAGAAATTTTAAAATGTGACGTTGCTGAGAGGAAAAAATAGGCACAAGTATTTTCCCGTGATCTAGCGGTGCATGGGAAGTTTAGCATATTCTGCTTTGCAGACAAGTTCTTTCATCACTGAGAATCACCTGTGGTGCATACCCGAACACTAAAGGCCGCGCTATGCCGGTAAGCGCCGCATATGACTGGTGGAAAATATTTTATAATGTACGCGACAGAGAAGTCACGTTATTCATGCCATGACTTGCGAATCGTGTGCATCATACATTGACGTGCTCTTAGCCAATTTTGTTATGTGCCAATCTAAGGGGACGGCCATGAGGGCGCCAAGACGTAAGCGGCTAGATAGATAGATAGATAGATAGATAGATAGATAGACAGACAGACAGACAGACAGACAGACAGACAGACGGACGGACGGACGGACGGACGGACGGACAGACAGACAGACAGACAGACAGACAGACAGACAGACAGACAGACAGACAGACAGACAGACAGACAGACAGACAGACAGATAGATAAATAGATAGATAGATAGATAGATAGATAGATAGATAGATAGATAGATAGATAGATAGATAGATAGATAGATAGATAGATAGATTTCGGTCCAAAAAATACCCTGAGGTGAGTTAAACAACTTCACTCGGTCAACAACACACGCGACTAAGCACAACGTAACCAGGTAGCAAAAAAGACAGTCACATTCTCACTCACTCTTACGACTATCAGTCTCTGTTTTCTACTCACGCATTTTTTCAGGAATCCTTTCAAGTTTAAGCAGTTAAATCTACCACTCACCACGTGTCTTCTGTCCTAAGCAGCCGCACAATTAATGAGCTCGATCCTATGTTTAACGTGTTCTTAGAACGCGGACTATTATTATCTCACAATTTTTATGGCGATGGTGTCCGCCGCCGCCTGTGTCTCTCGGAGCTGTCACGCACATTAAGAGAAAAGCAGGGTTCGAGCCGGAATGGAACGCAGGCGTTTTGCATGGTATTCAAGTATTCTAAGAAAGTGCCACGCCATTGCACGAAACGTCGTAAAAGAAGGTATGCAGCATTCATGTATAAGGAGTAATCGCAACATACGTAATATTACGTGGCAGAAGAGTTGAATCGCAATGTGAATCGCGCAACGAGTGCGTTGTTTAAAACTTCTCACCTATTACAAGGGACTCAGTCATAATTCAACATCACCAGCCAAAGCGCCAACACAGTTTGCACCTACGTAGGTGCGCATATTGCTTTGCAGGGGCGTAGGCAGTACGTAGCCACGTCGGTAATAGTGATGAATTATATCTTAGTGGGTGCCTCACAACTGTTTTTGCTTTGGACGCCCTAAGAGAGTTTACAACGGGCTCTGCGGCCGATCCTCCAACTTACGCTAAGACTGTGCTGCGTGTTGCACAGAGGCCTCGTCCTTCTACATGACTGGTCTCTAGATGTATAGTTGCATGAGTAGGTAATCTCTGACGTAAAGAGGTGTAAATTTACTAATGTCATAAATGGGCAAGCTTTAGAGTTCTTCGGCTGCTGGGTGGGGTCAGTAAAGCAATGTACCAGTTGACACGCTTAGAGAGGCATCACTTATCCACAGCCGTCTGTAGCACAACTTCTGATAACAGCACGTGCGGGACATTTTTAATTTGCTAGTTTAAATAATAAGCTTGCTTGCTATATGGCAAAAATGTGGGAACGTCATAAGAAATAGGTTTTCACAAGGATCAGAACAGCCTCAGGCAATTAAGCTAGCTATTTCTTTGCCTAATCACAGTCCACGCTCCCTTACAAGTTGACATAAGCATAGGGACTTGAGGATACACTAACTGTGACTTATTCTTACGATATTTCATTTTGCAGCGAAATTTCAATACTGCATCTGCCACGAGACCATTTAGCTACATCACTTCGAGCACTTGCGGCGATGAGTTATCCCGATTAATTTTCGTTAGTGTCACACGGGCACTTTTAATCGCGATCAACACCGATCCGGATTAAGGACGATCCGGATTAGTTGCTGCTAGACGGTCACTTTTAATCACGATCAGGCCCGATCGGGATCAAGACTATCGCGATCCGCGCATCGCGATCTGGCCCACAGAGAGCGATTTTGCTGTCGTCTGCGCCGCCTGGCCGAGCTTGGTGAAAGCGCAGTAAACAAGAAAATCAAGCATAGTTCAATGAAAACACATTTAAAAAGCCAGATTTTTGTAAAAAACGAATTGTAAGCTGTTAAAATTGGAACAATATCTGAAATTTTGCATATCTTAAGATTCGTATTGACCGCATGCAGTTATGGGAGAAGCAGACGATAAGCAGACGACCATTGTCTTCCGCGCTTAGTTCAACTGTAGCACCGTTGGAGCATTGGGGCACCTTGAAGCAAATTGATTATGAGTGCTGCTAGCTTTTCGACTACGTCGCAGCGTACACGCACTTCGTGGTCGAATGAAGAGACCTGTACATTAATTGACCGCTGGCAGGAGCGACTGGTAGACTTGATGCGCCAGAAGCGAAACTCGGGCGTGTACAACGAGACTGCCGCTTCGTTGCGACTGGACGGCCACGAGCGGGGGCCATCAGAAATCAAAGTGAAGATTAAGAATCTCACACAGCAATACAGGTAAGTGCACCGAAATCTCTATCAAATTATGTATTTATGAAATTACTTTTGTAGTGGCACACAAAGTTTTTCACGTTCGTGCGTTTCTTGCGCGAATAACATTGCTGATAAAGGCCTCTATAGAAATACCGTACGTTGATTTTTGTCAGTGACATGTAAATGTTCAGTACTATTTCGAGTGTTAAAGTACGTGCATATATGCCCCCATTAATTTAGCTCAAAGGGCGAAAATATGATGAGCCGCATCACAAACCCACTTATGTAAACTTTGTGAAAACTTAGAAGTTTTCACAAAGCGGACGCTTGTAAACAACTTAACTACTACGTACAAAGAAAATGAGTTTCATAAACAACTTGTAAATCGTGTTACACGCATTGTACAAGTTTTAGGGCACGCTAACGCCACCTGGTGCATTTCATCTGACCTAAGCTCGAACCGGATTAACTTGGGCCGTGTAGCAGCGGCCATAAAGTTGATCCCGATCAAGAAAAACCGATCCGGATCGCCCTGATCGCGATTAAAAGTGCCCGTGTGACACCGGTATAACATCATTGCACGTATACACTTGCGGCTACATAACGTCAATTAATTTTCGTTGCGCTATGTCATCATGAGAGTACTGAAAATACCGGTGCGAAACTTGAATACAAACATTGGTATTATAATAAAACATGGCATATATCCCAGTATTACATCATTGCTATCTTTTTTTGGTGTGATAAGAACGTGCCAAAACTTTTGTTGTTTACAAAGAGTGGGTTATAATGATTTGTTAATATTGTTAGCTACACGCCGTTAATGCAATAAAATGAATGTTGTGTAATATTTCAAGCTAGTTAAAACATGCGCACTTCTTAACATCACACCAAAAGCAACAAACCTGTAGCGGTTTGGTGTGTGCGGGTCGTACTGTATTAGCTCCCGTAGATATCCTTCGCGAGCCTTGTTGCACCACACCTGCAGTGAAGATAAAAATAGCACGTTAAAATACCGCATTCACTTGCATCGAGGCTATGCTGGATTTACAGTCGGCTCCGGACCTTTTCCACCTTGTACAATCAAGCACATTATTCTAATGTAGACGGAGCAAGAAAGCGCATCTGATCACAAAAAGAACAAGTACCAATGGTAGTTGTATTTCAGAATACCATATTCAGTTTCACTTTGATCGATTCCGCTGCAGAATATATCAGGGAAAAAGCATGTTGAAGTAGACAAAAGTTCTTCCACGTGACGCATCAAATATCGGTGGCTGGCTTGGTCTTTATATTTTCAATTGTTAATGGAATTCCTGCTTCTCTATTGTGTAATTGTAAAATGTGGAAGATCTTTCTCTACTTCATATCGTAGCTTCACTAGTTGTAAACAGTGTGCGCCATTTGCGACCAACCCACTTCCTTGCAATTTAGCCGAGTTCCACACTTCCTCGCATTCATATTTAGAGATGATCTCAAGAACATCTGAGAAATATATAATCTCCATAACAATTTTGAATGATTAATTTCGACATCATACGCGGTTAACCGGTGAGGGTTAGCCGAGATAGGTTCAGGTTTTATTCGCTACACTACTTTATGGGAGACTTGGAAGTACTTGTGGCAGGGCTAGTTGGTACATCATAACGCTCTTGCCCTGTGCATCTTCTTTCTTCTTGCGGTGTTTTAGGCGTCTAGAATTTTCCCTGTTTATGGAAGACGTTCATAATTTCTTATTAACGCCATTAGAAAGATAATTATTGTACAGTGTTACATTGAGTTGCTTTTTTAGAAAGAAATATATCGAAAATCTTACGTTTGTGTAAATACTTTTGTGCTGTATGTTGAATTATTTGAAAAGAGCACGCGGAAAATTGTTAGTTGCCCTTGAAAGAATTAAGAGATCTATTAGCGAGTGCCGTGTTTTTCTTGTCCTCTGTGTCCCCGTCGAATTTGCGCTACTACACCATATGTTAAAATGATTAGCGTACCATTGCGTTCGATATGAAGAACAACTGCTTCCCGGACACGTTTTCCAACCCCTCTAGACGTGTGTCCTCACGATGCTGTTCGATGAGCAGTTTGTTGTACGCCTGAAAGGTAGACAGCAGCATATTTTAATTTCGCAGGGCAACCAGACTCTTGTTCGATCACATCACCAAGTCTTCCAACACAATGTGCGGAATGACACAGTATGTTCAATATTTAAGATAACTGGCTAAGTTTGCAAACATTGCTGCTTTTGCTTTGTATACTTTGTTTAAGTAGCCGCTAGTCTAGAAAATGCTGCATATTCTCTAAAGTTTGTGTGCAGGCAGTCACGCATAAAAAAGTAAGACGGTGATTCGAATCCTAATACATCCTGCAACATCTTTAGTTGCAGGATGTAATAGGATTAGCCTCTCAGTTCTACTACCATTCTTTAGTTGGTCTATCCCAAGAGCTATTAAGTCAGATGTTTGACATGGAGCCAAAAATGTGCCAGTAAAAACTCAGGAGACTCACCTTGAAAGCAGTCCTGATACCCCCCGTTGTCGGCTATATTTTCTCCTACGGTATTGTTCCCGTTTAGCTACAGTGCATGAAATAAAGATTGCATTAGTGTGTAAGGAATCTACCAACATTACTCTTTTAGGTGCCTATTTACTCCAGAATATTTTCATATGGGACAACTACAGTCACGTCCGATAGGGTGCTGATAATGTTTTGTGTACAGCAGACAGTCAGCTTAAAAGATTGAATCCGAGAATGCGTACAAGAAGAAAAAGCTGCGCAATCACTGCTATTTCCCCCGGTTTAGTGAAATATGTACAAAATACACAAAATAACAAGCAAATGGGCAGGCCCAACTAATAATATTGACATGCGCACTTCCTTAGCTATTTTAACACGAAAGTGTTTTATGTCACGGAAATGACGTCAAAAATGTATATGATCAGATGTCAATGAAAAAAAGAAGTCAACGGGCATCGAACCACTGACCTCTCGGTCCGCAGCAACCAGGGTTGCCGTTGATGGCTACTTTGCGCCAAATTTGCTACTTTTCGACCCCGTCTGGCGACAAAAATTTGCAGTTGGCGCCATGGCTATTTTCTGGCTACTTTTAAAGTGCTCATCTGGCGCATTAAGTAGCCATTTTTTCTCATTTTTGCAGAAGAACCACATTGTTTTTAAGCTTTTCTCTCGCTTCAGCGGATGCGTACGGTCGTCCTCCACCCACCAGTAGGCTGGTGCGCATAGAGGCACACTTACGCGACGCTTAGCGCGTCTCCAAATGCGGAGTGACGAAGTTGCGTGCCTGGTGACGAACACGTGGCCAGCTCGGTGCTCAAGCTTCCCGCCATCTACTGTGATGCTACGCGCAAGTTTTACGAATAATTCTGATAAGCAGTGCGTGTTCTCGTGTAAACTTGTGAAAACAGACATCTGTAACAAAATTTAGCTGGCCTGTTCATCCACAACCAGAATTTGGTCTGCAGCTTCAACGAAAATCTGTTTCAAATTTACATGTTCCTTCTGACTTGCTGGCTGGAATATTCTAATATAACTTCGTGTCTGGAAAGAACTCATATTTTCTACATAAAATATATGCACGCGTAATCAATTTATCATAATTCGTTCTCTTAATTTATTTCCAACTTATCGGTGGCTTTCTATGCTCTTACTTGTTCAAAATCGTATTATTAAATGATCAATACTTTAGAATCTGCTCATAATACCACTTCTGTTCCACTTGGCTACAAATTTGGCGATAATATTAAATGGCATGGCTACTTTTGGCTACTTTTGGCTTGAGTTCTGGCTCCTTTTCAAGTCCACCCAACCTCAACCCTGGCAGCAACAGATGCGGAGCCCGCTATGCACTGCGCCATGGCCACAGACTTACGGCTTTACGACCGCGCCTTTTATATTTCACGCTTTCCTCTCACAGTGCTCTTGATCAGCGGGGTGGTGTCGCCCTCTAGGAGCGGTAAAGTAAAGTAATTCATCATTACTGCGGCCTCCGCGATTAGCACCGGCAACGCGCTTTGGTACGCGTCCGTGCCATTTGGCGCGTTTTAAATAACGGTGCAATTTTTCAATGCCTTAACACACCGCGACGTGGCGACCTTAGTCCCAAGCGTCGGCCTCCCCCATAGCTTCCATGCAAGCGAAAAATAGCTCTGCGACACGCGCCTGCCTCCCGTGGTTGTAATACCGCATTCCTCGCTTACGGTCGCCCCGAGAAAAATCGCGGTCGGGTTACAGGGGCGACACGACGCGCTTAAGGCACGTTCACACTTGGCCTGGAAGGGGGCGAGAGCCGCAAAACTCACCAGAAATTCACTCGCTTCGCCGCCTAAGTGGCCGGAAAACTACGCCGCGAGGCCGACGCGAAAAAGCGGACCGAGACCGATTTTTCCGCCACGCCATAGCGGATCCCCTTTCCGCTTCACGGCTTTGGCTGCACTAGCTCAAACCACGTGACGTAAACAGCCGGCCGCAAATTCAACATGGCGGCAAAGGAGTCGGCGGTGGCTCGCATCGGTGCAATTGCAAACTACCCGTGCAGCACGACAAAGCTCATGGCCTCGACAAGGACGCGTTCATCCGAGAGCCTGGTTTGGATTACGATCGCAGAGAACACTCGAAGTAGAAGAAGGTGCAGCAACAGTGAGTCGGCATGACGCGTCTCGCTTTCGCACAGCCGGCTGAAACCGCCGCCGCCGCTGCCGGTGTGTCGTGTCGCCCGTGTCGTTTCTGCGCCCGTGTCGCCCGTGTCGTTTCTGCTGGCGTATCTCCCGAAACGACGTTTGAAAAGGTGCAAAATGTTTCTTTTCTGTGCTTTGCATGCATAACTTGAATTCGGTACAAAATTGAATGCTCATGGAAACGGGCTAAATGGAATGAATTCTCATAGTGGCGAATGCGGTGGCGGCGATGGCATGTACAAGATGCAGAACGAATGTGAACGTTTTCGACGCGCGCGGACGTGATTTTCCGGCTGCTCCGGCGTTTTCATTTTCGCTTCGCTTCTCAAATATGAATGAGCCATTAGCGTTTCCCTCTTGTCCGACCATGGTGTTCAATCACACTTGAGCATGCCGCAGTATGGCGACGTTAGCCCAATTTCTGCGTCTAATATGCGTCGCTCTTCTGCCAAAAATCTTGACTTTCTTTGATTAGGCTCTCGCCTTTAATATCTACAGCTACCACAATGGTTTCTTTAATCATTGATCATGGACGTTAGTCGTCGAGATGGAGATGAACCAGCAAGCGTCAACGTGGTTGCAACCACGTTAAACGGGGTTATAGCTGCCAAACATCAATTGTGCAAACTCTACTATATCAATGTACAGTAAACTGTAAGAGGGCACGTTTTACTTTCGTGTAAACTATACCGATTCCTGTGACGGAGGGATCAACCATGGTTTTTTTTCTTTTTTTTGTAACTGGCCGGTTACACTCATAACCACTGCCTATAGCGCGAACGGCGCCCGAATGTCTGGGAGCCTTCCAGATTATGTTAGAGTCTTCTGATAGGCTTGAACCCGCAAACACGGACAATTGAGTTTATTCTGGAACTAACGCAGCCACCAACGAATGTTTTACATGCGGCTCGAATGTTTGATGACGCATGATAAAAGCCGACACACCTTGCCGCAGACCAGATTACTCACGGCGTTGACGACCAGATTGCCGTCGTCACTTTGGTGAAAACCTGTTTAGAAGGTCTAAGTTTTCTTTTCATTCAGTAATGATAAAGGAAGACCAAATGTTACAATAGCGCCAGACGAGCTGCCTAATTCTGCACAAGAATAGCCGCACCCAGACACGTGTTCGACGACATATATGGCGTGATGTGCGGCGCTACCGCACGTGTGCGCAGCGTCAGGGTGTTGGGATGGTGTGTATCACTTGTGGTGCGGTGTCACGTCTTTAAGTCTCGAACGCATGCCAGCCTTTTGAAACTAAGAGTGTCTGAAGCCCCTTTTTGTACACGTGATCACTCGATTGAACAGTGAATGAATTTTATCGGACCAGAATGAATGCTATCGGACACTCATCCAACTTGGCCAAACCAGATTCAAGCCCTATCGAACATCATCGGACGCACGCGAGTCTCATTGGTACTTATCTAACCTAACCAACCTTGCTAAACTGTATCGAACCGCACCAAATCTCTATTTTCACAAACACCTAATTAACAGTAAATAGTTATTTCGCTAATTTGTTTAAAGAGTAAGTAATGGTCTAATTTATTAGATTATTATTGAACCATCAATGATTAATGAAGTGTTCCTTTACCTTGATTAATATTGCATTGATCTCGCCACACTACACGCTAAATTACTTCTAAATACCTTCATTTCCAACTAATTAGCCATAATTTAAGTAATAATGAAGTTTATTGTGATTGTTTCTCATTTCAAATTTTGAATGTCTGTATTATATTCATTTCTGACTAATCAGCGAAGAAATGAATTAGAGTTCATCTGAATTATCAATTAATTTTTCAATAATGTTTTCAATTTATCCTCATTTCATCCTGACTACAGCTGCCCATCTATTACGCCTCTGCATATGCCCTTCTACTTTGCAGTCCAGAGCTATCACACTGCAGACGTTGTTTCATTCCGACCTTACTGAAGCATGCTAAAGCATTCGTGACTCGTTATGGTGCTTCATAGTGGAATGCTGTTGCTTCTATAACTTTCCCTGTGTACTTCTGCCCATTGACGCGGATAACGGTGCAACTGCTTTAATACAGTTGCATCCCGTCACTTACGCGCATTTGCCACGTTTTCTATAAATTACCAACGTTTTCTCGTTGACGCCTTGCCAAGCTCTATCGAATAAGCATTGGAAATAAAAGCTGTGACGCAATTATCGCGAGAATTTCCAGTTTTCCGAAATAGATTGCTCACTCCGAATGCCTGTCACAAAAAAAAAGGGACAAGTTTACACTAGCCTTGTAAAGCTTAAGAGACAGCGGAGCTGGTTGACCTTATAGGGACTTAAGGTGGCCCTCTCGGCTGATGCTAGCTGTTTCCTTGGCTTACACAAGGTAGAGTCGAGCCATAACCTGTCACAGACCATGCAAGAATGTCCAAACTCCAGAGCTAGAACTAACGTGCAAATCAGGCTGTCACGGCCCCGGTAGAAGTGCGGTCCTTTCGTCTCTCGTACTCGGCTAGCGCGGCGCGCAAAACTCTGACCGGCGGCTGCCCGGACTGTCTCCCTCACTAGGCGCGGCTTTCAAGCAACGGCGCCTGATAAGTAATAACACGGAGGATTTTTGCGGACACCCGACGTTTTACCTCGAGCTTTAAGAGCTTAGCTCTTAAAAACAGCTTGTCATACTCTTGTTTCCGTGAACCTCCGCCGCCCCGTTGTCGACGGCCGTAGAAGACCACTGCCAATTTATTTCATAAAGTATTTTATAATATTTCCTATTCTTCAACCGGGAGTGATAACTGGAGAGAATATTATGATGCAACGTCAGGTATATGTAGATATATGCGGCAACCTGGCCACGCCTGTCATCTCCTCAACGGCAACGCTAAGCTCTTAGCAGTAATATGCAATTAACCTTACCGTCAGGTTCAGACTCTTGACAGTGACGCTTCCATATTGGCGCTTGAAGCACAGCGCCTTTTTGTCAAACTTGGCTCGAGTTTCGTTCGTCCACCATTGTTCCAACCTCCCGTTTGCATCAAACTGGCTTCCTTCAAACGAGAAAAACAGGATGCATGAGAAAAACATTGAAATTTGTATTATTTCTATGAACCATGTTGGAGGAATATTCATGTTCTGTGATGTAAAAATCGCCCATCGATCAAATATTCCTGTTCCCGCCTCTATTGAAACACAAAAAATACGTATGCACTTTCTAGTTCAATAACATACATGCCTTCACGATTTGTGCAGTCATTAACGCCGCAGTTATAGGCCGAGAATTAAGGTATTTCGTGAGGTGAGGAGGATGATGTGCGAGCAGGGAGCTCAGGAGATCTTGTAAGCAGCATTATGTGCTGAAAAGCGGCCAGCTAACTAGCGCCAGCTGAATGTTTGGCAGACAACTTCTGAACCGTTTAATAGGCGACTTCATGCTAAGGGTGCGTTAGAGGCGATGCACTTTATTTTATTTTTTTTTATGCGGCATGGAGTGTTTTCAGTTCTTTTTTGTTTTTTGTTCGGCCACCACCACCACTCAAAACGACGCTATCCGAGACACGTTGTACTTGCGTTGTTGGAATGGCCAATAGAAACACAGCCAACGTCTCGTCTCGCCGTCACATGTGAAAGTGAATTTTTTTCACAGTACGATTTGCATCATCATCATCATCATCATCATCATCATCATCATCATCATCAACAACAACAACAACAACAACACCATCATCAGAATCAGCAATAGCGTATTTCAATGTTAACTCTAAGGAAAATGTCGTTAGCAATTATTTTCATATTACTCTGTGTTACACAAGTGTATTTGATGCCTTCATGACAAATCTTTCTCAATTGACCATCCCACCTTTGTTTGCACCGTCCCCGGCTGTGCTCCCCGTCTAATGATACTTGATTCCGTCCCTTTAACTCACCACCTATATTTTCATGAGCAGCACGTCACCTGGACTGCTTCTTCGTCTTCTTTTTTTATGCAAGCCTAGTAACATATTGGCTCACTATGATTGCTCTTCGACTAGTTCGTCTGTTGTCCTGTCTGTTATTGTTCCGCCTATAATCTTCCGTTTCATCCGACGCTGCATATTGCTCAACTTCGCAAGCTATTTTGCCCTTTGCCAATGGTTTGCATGCAAGTTAACGAAAGCTTCATGTTTATCTTCCTGAAACAAGGAGAAAATCTTGCAGCATTGCACTTTCCTGTAGGGATTGCTTACCTGTGTCATCGAAGCCATGGGTCATTTCGTGTCCCACCACTGTACCGATAGCCCCGAAGTTGATAGACCTGCGTAAGAATGGGCTTGAAATTTCATTGCCAACATATCACGTTTCCATCATTGTTCATTATTTCGTTGCCGCCTTTTACGTTGCGCACAGACTTTGTAGACTGGTAAACGCAGCTTCTTCCATTTTCCTTTGAAGACTGTATGAAATAATATTTGCTCTCTGTTTTAGACACCGTTAAAAGAGGTGGTAATTCTGTGACTCGAACTCTCGCCTGAAGCTGGTCAGCGACTATGGAAGCAAAATGTGCGCGTCACGCATAAGGTACACGTCTCGAAGAAATCTGGTCATACAGGTATACGCAAAAAAATACACCATAATTAAACTACTTTTAATATTTAACTTGTTTCCTAAAAGGACCTTTTCGTTTCCTTTCAATATCTAGCCGCTTATACAAAGCTACAACTTACGAGCCACCATGTTTTAGTCATCTAATAAGAGCTGTAGCTGCCTACTGGTAATGCTGGCAGATGTATACGATTTCTTCATCTCATCTACACACCTAAACTTTCTGCCTAACCCTCGCGCGTTTGCCTTGTGTTCGAATCCAGTCAGTTAACATTAATGGGCGGTGGTTACCCTGCCTGCGAGCTACGTGTCAGGCTCATGTTAATTTCTTCTTCTTGATTTCAACTATGATATCCTCAACACCCGTTTCTTCCCTTACACTCTTGCTGTCTCTTGATATTCCACCTACCATTTTCCTTTCCATTACTCGCTGCGTCGTCCTCAATTTAAGTTGAACCCTCTTTGTAAGCGTCCAGGTTTCTGCTCCGTAGGTAAGTACCGGTAAGATGCAGTTATCATATACCTTCCTCTTGAGGGGTAGTGGTAAACTACCATTCATGATTTCAGAATGTTTGTTGGATGTATTCCACGGCATCCTTATTCTTCAAGTTATTTCACTCTCATGGCAGTAGTGGTGCTGGCAGAACAGTGTAAACCACGAAGCGGCATGGCATAGGTTACTGGTCCTCCAGTGACGCGGGCCAACCACGGACACTGGCAAAACATCGATACTTATGCAACACCAAACAGGACCTTGCTTTTCGTTCAAATTATGGGGCAGATATGACGTCATACGTCACGTTCCTGCTCAGGCCACGTGACTCTACCGCATGTGATAGAGACCGCGAATTCCCTGATCACGCACGGTAGGATACTGCAATACGCGATGCTGCTCTGCAAATATATTCAACAGAAACTCTGATATAGCGCCTAAAGTAGCTACTTTGCGACTTCAATTCAGGAAAGCATACTAAACGTGTTACACAATATTCATGTTGGTATACAGTTAAATTGCTTCTGGACCAGGCGCGGCGGGCTGCTGAGGCCAGTGGAGCCCTGGACTAGGGGCCCCACCCACCTGTTTCTCAAACCCTTCTTTTTTTCCGCTTTAATAAACGTTTTTCTATCTATCTATCTCGCAGGGCCGCCTTTCTTACTTTCGCAAAATTAAGCAAAAAGCACCGGGGTACTTCATTTATGAATTGTATCAAAGCTACATTCATTACTATCATGGAAGCAGTCACAAAGAGCTGTACTCATGGTTTCTAGGATGTTCCTTAGGTGGAGAGTTGCCATCATCAGCGTTAAACCTAACCTGAATTATTGCTAGTAGTATTTTTCATAAATAAAACGACTCAACACGTGAATGGTCTTTTTTTCAGCTTTATCGGAGAAACGTTGACATAAAAAATAGATTTCCTGCCTCGAGTTTCATTTAGGTCTTACGGCTATATCTTTTTCAATCACAATTAAGTTTCAACTACAGAAAAATTACTTCTTCATGCTCCAAATATCTCGGACTTTATAGGATTTGTTACTAAATCTTGTCTTAATAGCGATCTGTGGGCGGTAATAGCTGGCAATAAAAGTTTTTTTCTGTAAAGCTGAAAAGTGAGGTACGACTTTTCTCAAGCAAACAAGTTATCTTTTGGTATCTCACCGTGGAAGTCCGTACTGGTAGAATACCCCTTGAAGAATTCCTGACGGGTACACTAGAAAAAAAGGTGTTGTAATGCTTACGCAGCGCAGTCTAAGTTAGCAAAACATCCGAAAAGATAGCATACTTCACCTGTGCTTTTGCGACACGCACATGACGCAGGTTTTATGTTTTACCAAACACAGCCATTTTACAGGTACACTTGTATTATAGCTTCAATCTCGTTTTGTCTAGTCGACCACCGCAATAAATTGTAAAATTGTACTTATGTTACTTATTTTATATTATTAATAATAACGTTTGGTTAAGCGCCATATAAAAGTGCCAATTAGCAGGTTTAGCAACCATACTTAAGCTGAGGCTACACATGCACCTGGAAAACAGTGCGTTCTATTAGCGATATCCTCCCGATTATTGATATGAAGTCATGAAACCAGTACGTGGTAGCCTATGTGCCGCAGGAACACTTCCTATTTTGAGAAACCACGCCTGTGCGATTGCCTGCAATGTTACACTCTTATAGGTCACATTAGGTTACACAGCTTGAAAGATACTCGCAACGTATAGGTGTACGTATTATGGGTTTTCTTTTCTGTCGTAATATAGTATGACTGGCTGTGACGGCGAAGAAGGCTGCCATAGGATTGGTAGGGAACATTTTAGTGGGTGAACTTGTACCGATAAAATGAGAACTTAAAGTACAAGCGACACACACAGTGCACTGATAGCGCCGACCCTGCTCTTGGGGTTATGGTGCTTAGCTGCTGACCCGAAGGTCGCGGGGTACCATTCCGATGCGGTAGCGCCATTCCGATGGACGCAAATTGCTCCAGACCCGTGCGCTTAGATTCAGGTCAGAGAAGTCCAGGTGGCCTAAATTTCCGGAGCCCTCCACTAGCGCTTCACTTGTATAATCATACCGTGGTGTTGGGACGTACACCTCCATCGATTATTACTGATAGCGCTGAGCACAGTAGTCTGCCATCGGTGATTAGACCATCGGCGGAATACAGAATCTTTTAGACATGAATGATCGGAAATTCCAGCGTTGTCGCTGCGGTAGTGTTATCTACAAAATAAGGTCGACTACTCGTTTCGTGCGTGCAATCTTATCATAATAATCTAAGACAACAGTGATGCTTTGTAAACATAGGAACGGGGCCTGCGCCGAGTGGTTTTAGCAACTTTGGGGGCGAAACATGATCGTTTAAAAAAAAGGAATAAGCGCATGCGGGAATATATTAAGCCGTTTTATGGGACAATGAGAAGGCTGTGGGCATAATGAGCAACCCCGCACAATTCCATAAAGTAAGACTAAATGCAGCACTTACACAACTCTGTCAAGAACATTCGGTTTAGATCCTCGCGCATGAAAGGTCGCTCTAATCTTCCTACGTCACGGGCACGGAAATTTCACTCCGGCACGGGTGCTGAAATGACGCCTAACGGAGGAAGAAGACAAGGTTGTTGTTCTGTGACTGAGTCCGGAGCTACCCTGTTGGCCTGCAGTCCTGTGTGCTCTGTGTAGCATTAGCTCCACCATTACCGAATGAATGAATACTCCCCGTAACAATATGTGTCACAGTTTGTTTCCCGCACATGCTGATATAAACCGGCCTTTAATGGTGTGCAAGCTACTTCTTAACTGTCGTTCCCTCGCACTCGTAATTTGCTTCCTCTGTAGCTTGGCTTGTCATTTAACAACCTAAATACTAGACGGGATGATCCTTACGTTTTAAGAGATTAACATCTTTCAGTTCACGTGTTTACAGTAGGGTAGACTTACCCATTTCATTCGTGGCTGGATCGTAGAACGCATTTACAACCGCTGCTCCAACAATCCACCTGTGTTCGAAAGCAATTAAAATCAGCAAACGCCGCTCACGTGACAACGGTTGCCACTGTGGGTAAGATAATCTAGCCTAACATATTGTTTTACGCCTTTAAAAAGCTGGCCGAAGTGTGAAGAACACCACCTAAGCTTTCAAATTCCTTTATTTGTCTAATGCCCCACCTCTAGGCAAAAGCTGTGCGATTAAATACGTCGAAGAGCCTCTAATTGAAGAAAACAAAGCAGTGGAAACTAAGGAAGCAATTTTTAAGCACAGGGATAGGTTACGTGTGTTTTAGGGCCATTGATAACCTGGCAGAACATGTATATATATATATATATATATATATATATATATATATATATAATGAATGTATGCATATGGCAGCGGACTTCAGTATTGCAATTAATAATTATCTGCTTTAGCAGGTGCCTCCTTTTTGCTAAATCATTTCGACGTGAAATTCAGTCAAGTCCTCAGTGCTTTTAGAAACACTGCAAAACTTGGTATAAGAAACGTTAGAACTAACAGGAAGAAATACCATATGTTGCAGCAGGAACCTTCTGCTTTCTCATATCGGTTTTTAGAAACATGTATTTTTTAAACCACATTTCGACAGCAATAGAATAATTTCAACCTACTCCAAATCCTTGTTGTAGGGCTCGCGCAATTTTTCTAGCTTTTTCCTTCCGTTGTTCACTGCTATGAAATGCCAGATTTTCAAGAACGCTTGTGTTGGGTCCAGCTGGGGCACCTGCAAAATAAGAAAGTAAATCAGTCACTGCACCGCAGGCTTCACGTATAGTTACATTAGCTGACAAATGATCACCGGTCTTTCGATTTATTGGCGTGTGCTAGCTAAAACTGATGAACCGCTTAGGGAAATAGTGTCGCTGTAGAATGGAATGTTAGCAAAAAATTTAACTGCTCAAAGATATAAAACCTGTGATGTTTTCATGCTACCAGCCACTCAGTTTCTCAGTAGCAAAACCAATAACTTTAGTTATTTTTATTGGCCGTATATTGCAGCAGATTGGGGAAGTTCGGTACTATAAAGGTACGCTGCGGCAACGAAAATAACCTCTGTTTTCTGACCCAATTTTCTTAAAGGTCAGATCTCCATCAACATTGACCTGAGCTCAATTTACCGCATAGTATTGCTTTGATACCGATTCTAAACCATTACCGTACGCTGTCGAATAAGCACTAACCACCGCTTCACGTTCAGGAAGCAGAGTTCGCTTTCAATGGTCATCACTCCTTATATTGCTCTCAATTAAATTGAGGTAGACCACAGAGTATACTGATGCTATGTCTAAATGTGACAGTAAGGCACCGACCTGTTCGATGCCAGGGGCGTTCTACCTAACCCACGGGAGGCATTATCTCAATGTAAATGTATAAGGATCATTCGGGAAACAATGATATCGCTGCTACGTCAATACACTACCAAACTGTTTTGTTCAATGGGAGGAAAGAAATAACTCTACATTAAACACCCCACGCGCCATTTACGAGTGGACGTGGTGTCCACACCTCACCCGGCAAGGCAGCCTCTAACATCTCAAACTGGGACGCGGATACATCTGTGGAGCTCTTGCGCATCAGCTGTTTGTAACATGATCAACAGCGACTCTGTTTATTAAATATAGTATAAGTGAGTTAGACCAGCGTGATTTTCTATAACAGAATCATGTTGTCTGCGTCCACGCGCCGCGAATCGCTGATGTTCACTGGCGGTTCTACGGAATTTCTTGAATGAGAGCGATCCAAATATTTTACCTGATATTTGCGCATAGAATATGTGAATTCGGCTATATCTGTGCGTTTTCAAGGAGTAACTAAAACTAATACCGACATGTCACATGCATCGCAATACTTAAACTAAACGGAGTTCATCAACTTTTAATTATCACCTGCATGTGTAGATTCCATCTGACTACTTAGATAAGGTTGGTTTCTTTGGTTTATTTTTCACTTTATTTTTCGTGTTTATTTTTGTAAACCGTCTCATCCGTATACTTGATATGAGGAAACGGAAACTTGCAATTTCTCATATTTTTAGTGGAATTCTTGGATATATAGAACATATAGTCTACCCACCTATCTGTGTGCCTTTATTAACGACTATAATAGCATAGTTGAGTATTGGGGTGATGTCCAAGTACTTACGTAATGGTACAGCTCTTCGAGGAATGTCATGTTTAGTCCCCATTTCGGGTACGCAATTTTAGACTCCATTTGATCCAACTGCAACAAAAATAGAGCCCACGATCTTAGGCACATATAATTGAGTGGTTCTCTGAAAGTTTCATGTTCGGTCCCCAGCGGCGGTGACTTGTTGTATTCGTCCACTTTAATACATTTTTCCATAATCTTTTAACTAGTACACTTCAAGTAAAAATAGAAATAACAACTCTATTCTTTCCGTTGCCTCATTATTGGTTAGGTTCACATATGGTTCCTTCATGAGGAGTACTCGCTGCATAACGAATGCGGGACACTCTAACATTGCGTGTTCTGGTATCTCGCAGGAGCCACAGGGCGTACATAAGAGACTGTCCACGCGTCCTTTACGATATAATCGTTGGCGCAGCAACACAGAGCCAACTGTTAGCGTATAAGAGGGCTGTGTCACGAAGAGGCAATCCACGACTACCAATACGGAATTATTGGACACGACCCTTGGTGATTGCCTCTCGCCATTGCCTGTTCCCGGGAGGATGTGCTACTCGGCGTGACCAGGCCCACAGATATCTACTAAGTTTCTTAAACAAAAGCGGTTTCGCCCCGCGTTTACACACATTTTCCTCAGTTATCAATTATGTGCAAGTTATCAATTATGTGCAAATTTGCGTTTGTGCCTGTTCGTCGCGTGCAACTATGTAGATTTTGTCGTGCAGTCTGGGAGCGCGTCGTTGGTACTGCAAAAAGAATGGGAGAACTGTGGTGAGTTTTGTGGTGATGACCATCGGAACGTCACTGCGAGCAAGTAGCCCACTTAACGCGAGTATTTCAAATTTTTGCGTAAGTCCTTCATTGTTCCGATTTGAAGCAGTGGTAACGGGGCATATTACATGGCAAGGAATAGGTGTTTTTATATTTTAACCGAAAAAAAATTATTGCTGCTCCCTGGGAACGGCACACGGCTCGGAATGATGAAAACCAGTGCGGCTGCTCGCGTGGCTTTAGAGATTGGTTGCACCAGCGGCAGTCCACAAGTGCGTTGTAAAATTGCGGGGGTCCTTAGTGGGTTTCAAGTGGTAGCCTTTAACCACCACAACCCCACGCCGTCTCTTTTTACTCCTTTCTTAGGTTGTTACTAAGAAAATAACTACAGACATGAGAGAGAGAGAGAGAAATATTTTAATGAATAGCTGGAGATGTTTGTCTGGCTTTTCGCCTGACACGCTACTCCAGGGGCTGGGTGATGATTATGATATATACACTGATAAACACATAACACATACAGCCACACACACGTAGACTACACTATTTACAAAGTTTCATTCAGGCTCGTGGCCCGCAGGAAAGTCAGCAGCGCTTTCGTGGCGCGTAACGCACTGGAGCTGGTTTGCCATGGGCCCAGAATGTGTTTTAACTCCAAGTTCGAGTCCCGTTGAAGTTTCAAGGCCACCTTCATAGACTGTCTCTCTGGTGCGTATAGCCTGCATTCACAGAGGACATGATTGAGGTCCTCTGGGAACGTCACCTTGTAGAGACAATGGTGAGTCAGACAGTCCTATCTTGTGCCTAAAGTAGTTGGTGTATGCCACGTTCAATCTGATGCGGTGCAAGCAAGTTTCCTCTTGCCTCTTAAGGTCTCGCGGCATACCGAAGGCGCACGATGGGTCGATCGTGTAGAGTGGCCCATACTGGTGACTAGCGTCTGTCCAGAGGGATCGCTGGAGGCGCCAAACGTGTGTCGATGCGAGTGTCGCAGCGTCTTTTCTCGAGAACGGTATCTCGATGATTTCTCTCGAGGCGTCATGTCCAGCTTTGGCAGCGTCATCAGCCCGGACGTTACCTTGTATTCCGCAGTGGTCCAGGTATCCACTGCAGAGCAATGCGGTGATGGAGGTCGCAGGCTTTGTTGCATAAGGTGTTTGATGTCCATGACGAGCTGGTCCTGCGTGCGTGGAGACTTCAAAGACTGCAACGCCGCTCTTGAGTCGGTAAAGATGACCCAAGACTCAGCTGTCTGGTCAACAATGTAGTTAAAAGCAGCCCGTAGTGCAGCCAGTTCAGTGGCTGTAGATGAGGTGCAGTGACTGAGAGTGGCAGAGATGGTGATATTGGCAGATGGAATCCAAACACCAATGGCGGATGATCTAGATGTAACAGAGCCGTCAGTGTAAATATGTCGGTGAGCTCTGTAGCTATTTTCTATGAGCTGGGCTGATGTGTTACTACTTTAGTAATATTAGTATAGGCATTCTTCTCTCTTGTGCAAGTTTTCTTCGTGCTGTGAGCGTGCTCATCAAATGTTTCTTGTTGTACAAGATGTATTAAGCAACTGAAATCAACACGTTGGTAGTAGACTCGTGTTTTATAATTAGTGTAGCCGCAGTGAAATTTCGTAGTAGGTGACTTTTAAACGGAAGATTTGGGTCTCGAAAACAATCATTAAACGTGTATTTCTGAAGTCATGCTCATTTATTTAGGACGTGTAATTAGAACCACTCTCACGCTCAGTGCTGTCTCTGCGGAAGTTCTACATTCGCCGAAGTAAACAATTACAAAAAGAAGTGCAAAGAACTGGCGGAAAGTTTTCTTTTTTTGCCGAGAATAGATATTTTCTTAGAAAAGAAAATTAAGTGACCGTACATCAAGTCACATTTGTCTCCGAGTGTGATTTCCTTGAATTAACGTTTTAATTCTACATGATCCCAATAGTTCCGGGCTTGTTAATTGCAATGAGCTGTTTACGGCGAACGGCTGAAACGATGACTTCTTTCCCTTAGGTTCAGTAGCTAAACCACCGCGGTGTTATACTAGTTACGTTGCTCGACTGCTGACCCAGAGGTCGTGGGTTCAATCCTGGCCCCCCGCGATTGCATTTCCGATAGATGCGAAAGGGTTAGAGGCCCTTGTGCTTAGGCCTAAGTGGATCTCAAAGAACCCCAAGTGGCGTAAACATTCCGCAGTCTTCCACTACGGTGTGCTTCGTAATCATACCTTAGTTTTGGCAACGTGAACCCTAGCAATTATTAGGGTCTGTAGCAGTAAAATCTCCGACACGTTTGCATAAGAGTTATAAACCTATTTGAATCGTATACCAAATACCTCAGTATTGAGACTAATGTACTGCTCTAAGCTGTACAGTTTCAGAATATGTTATATCTGTACAGTTATTGAAATTACGAGGTGACGGTGAAACATTTCGACGAATACAATTCTGAGGAAATAGAAACTTTATCACAAGAGAAGAAAATAACTGTCGTATTCAGAAATGTCTGAGGGAAGACAGAAACGCACCTTGCGCAAAGCTTTTTCTTTCGTCGCTTTATCCATCCAGTGGTTTTCCTCGAGTGATGATTTGAAAATCTCCTTAAGTCTGGAGACCAGATCTTCAACCTGATGGGGAAAATATTGAGGGTAGAAAACCCACACTATGATAACATAAACAAATGGGACATTAGTCGAGATGAAAATTAAAGTGTTTAAGTAACCGTGCAGTACTGGCCTAACAATCGTAGCGTCCGCATGTACAGCTCACGTTTTCACAAAGAGTTTGCCGAAATAGAAGCTACAGAAGTAGACCTCCGAGTAATTAGCAGAAGATTTGAAATGAAAGAAAATGTTATATCTTTAGAACTTTTATCGCTACCGTTTTTTTCGTCTGTGTCGACCAAAATTTTAACTTCCTTCAATATGTGACTGTTTTTTATCTTGCCAATACAAGTATGTTTAAGCAACTTACTTCAGCAAAAGCTTTAGTGATGCTGATGATTTGCTCGTCATTTCATATTCGTAACACACCGAGATTTTTCGATCCAGATAACGTGCATCCATGGTAGCACCTTATAGTATCTTCCATATTTTCCATATGTCTGGGGGGCCTTGATTCTAGATTGGCAGCTTTTAATTAGTGTTCCTTATCGCCCTACAGACTTTATACACCTTCAACATCTCTTAGATCTCTAAATATTCTAAAGGCAAAACAGTGGGGCGCACTACGGAACCGAGACAAGAGCAAAAGAACGACAACAAATTACATCTGTTCGCAATTTACATCTGTTCAGATTATTTACCAAACTGTAGTTATTTCCATCATTTTACTCTCTGCTGAACTCGCATATAATTTCTGATCATGTTAAGATGATAGCGGCTACAATGAGTTATCACTCTTACCATTATTTACTTCATGTTGAACAATCTTAACATATAATCAATATGCTTCCAAAAAGCGTTTTCTCCATTTTTTTTGGAGACGCACGAATGTCCTCTTCTCTCTTACAGTAGGGTGTGCTCTGCGGTATGTATCTTTTAAAGACCATTGCACCATCAGTATTTCATCAGAAGTCACGGTCGCCGTATGTTCAACTTCATGCCCTCTCGGCGATATCGCCATTGAGAACTCAATATCAAATATCAAAACTGTACGTATATTTTTTTCCAACTGAATTTTATTATCATTACGGTTACGCCCTGTTCTGTTACTTCCACTGCCCAACTAGTTAGTCGACCCACCATCTGTACATCGTATTACATGTAGGATTCGCAATATGTCCAAGTAATCTATCAACCTTCCAACTTATCCAATCATATTCCGCATCTTATTCTTGTCGCAGCCATTCCCTTTTAATGTAACAACGTTGAGTCATCTGCTTCTTTCATTTATGGGGTTGTCTTTTGCTTCACTCCATGTTTCTTATTATTCTTTTTTTGGTATGCGCTACGTCTCTCAGTGATATTATAATAATGTTTAAGGTTTTGTTTTGCATTCTGTACCACCCAGTTACTTGTGGTCATCTTTTATTGTCAAGTGACTTAGATGACATGTTCTTAACAGAACAGGATGTCTTGCAACCGTGACCTCTGGCTTCTGCGATGTGTAATGCCACCATTGCCCTGCTGCTCTTCTAAATATATGCCAACCATCATGGCCGCTTGTTATGAAAGTGGCCCCTTCGTATGTGTACGTCTGCACTTTTTCTCCTCCTCCTCCTCCTCAACTCTTGCTCTCTTTTTCCCTTCCCCATTGCTGAATGACGAATCGTGCTCTGTGTGGCTAAGCTCCCCCCATTTTTCTTATAAAATTATTTCTCTCTCGCATGCTCAAGACTGACTCCTCACCTCAATCTTTGCTTCAGGGCTGAACTTCTCTTTTACATATAAGTAGCCAGTAATCTCCATCATCGCACTGTTGACAAGAACTGTGCATTCTTTCCACCTGGGAGGCATTTCCTGTATCCCTGATGTGGCTTTCTTCACACCGAAGAGGGCATCCCGAATATCCCGGGAAGCGTGGGGTGCCCACAGTAACATGATACGGAGGCCAATGTAGTTGAATAGCAGTTCCCTGGAAAAATTACAAATGTCTCAGAGCGATAGTCAGTTATGGCAGGAGTGTGGGTGTTACTGCAGTGTTTATTTCAATGTAGATTTAGTTCTTTATACTACGTAAACACATTTCCATTTGTCACATTGTGTTATCTCTGTCAAGCTCGCAGTTATAAGATATAGTCGCTTTTGTGTATGGCATAATGCTTGCTCAGTAGTTTTTGCCATTCGAAGTCATTATTTTTTTTTATTGCGTGAGTTTGCCCTACGGCATCAATACATATCACACAAAGTCATTTCCGTCAAGGCAGCAGAGAAACTGCATTAGGCAATATAATAAGCTATTTAATAAAGCTTTCACTTTAGTTCAATAAGTTCAATAATAAAGCGTCTCTTTAATAAAGTGGTCACTAACTAAAGTGACCATTTTAAAAAAAATAATAATGTGTTATAATAATCGATCTATGCGAGTAGCTTTGATCATCTTCATATTTGTCTCTTTTTGCTTGTTCTCAGTACAAATGTTATTTAAAATTCCTTCGTACATGGAGTTTTGAAAATATGGACTATTGCACATTTCGGCTGGACAGCAGTTTTCTAGTCTTGAATAAAAATCTGAAAATTACTTGGGCTATTGGGCTTCGAATCGAATACTACCTAATCGAATAAATCGACTCGACTGTCGAATAGCTAGTATTCGAAGTTTCGAATAATTCTGCGAGATGAATATTGAAAACGCGACAAGGGTCAATTGTGCAACTTGGTTAGGGTGGGGTGGCTAAAGAAGACCGTAATGTTGTTACAGTAGGCCTTTCGCTCAAACTTTCACCGTTATCCTAGTTCAAAAGCAAGCGCGTCTTTGTTTTAAAGGAGGTGATGTCATTTTCGCACGTGAAGAAAACTAAAGCATGAGAAAACTGTGAAGTCCTTTAAAACTTCGCTTCCGAAACGAAGGCACGGACTTCTTGCGCAGTTTGGTCGCGTATGTCGCTGGCACCGTGAAACGTCCCAACATTGGCCCTCGAAACCCTCGGTGATCGGCTTCTCCTGTGAAAATTTGTTGAGGCTGTGCAGTCGCCCCTGCCGCACCGCACTAGTCGTTCAGAAACTCCCATCGTTCCGGCGCGCAGTTAAAACGCTACTGTGAACGGGCGCCCGATGTTTCTGGAGCCCGTAGCTGTCATGGCGATGAAGCAAAACAACATTACCGTTGTCAGATTAGCCATATTGCGCGACCATAGGAAGAAAAAAATTAGCTACCATGCCCACCTCTGCTAGCCGTTAGGAGGTTAGGAGTGCCGCTGCCTACTGGAATGGCAGCTCTTCTATCAATACGCTTACGCGCCCATAAAAGCTAATGAATCCTCTCCTAAACAAAAGCGTCTTAAAGCTGTCACCATGCCTTAGCGCCCTTGATTCTTCCTGCCTTAACTGGCGGTGCAAGTTCTATTGCCCTGAAGCTGACGGTGACGTCAGCTTCGGGCAGAACTTGCACCGCCGGTTAAGGCAGTGCAAGTTCTATTTTTATTGTGCCAGTTTTTATTGTCAAGGTTTTTATTGTGCCAGTTTAATGGCACAATAAAAACCTTGTCTCGGGATGATTTGGGCCTCGAGTTCCTTGGGTGTAGGGGGGGTAGTCTCACGTCATGTTCTCAAATATACAAACACAGCCACAGTCCAACAAAAAACGGAGAAGTGATCGTAGCTGTATATATGGATACATCTCCAGCTATGATCATTTCTTCGGTTTTTTTTATGACTTTAGCAGGAACCGTTACCCGAAAAAAAAACCGTGTATAATCCACATTTAAAGTAGCAGATGTCATTTTTTAACACCTAATCTACGCAAATGACTCATACGTGTATTTGTAATACCAACGTTTACACGTGTTAAGTGTTAAACTTTAAAAGCTTGACCTTAATGAGTGTATTTCTCCAATCACAGAAGAACTTAATTTTACTTTCTGATGTTGCGAATTTTCAGATCCACAACGACAATTCACATCACAGATCGTTGTCGTATTCTTACGGCTTCGTACTCTCCAGAAAGTCGACCAGCTTTTTGTAGTAGTCCGTGGCATAGAGTTCTACTGTTTCGTCTTCAGTGAGCATTATGTCAGCCTTGGAAAACTCCCAGTTGAGGAGATCTAAAAGGGGAAACTGATGAAAAATAATGTAGCACAGACTGCATACCAAAAGATTTTCGTTTTATTTTGCTTCGTAGGGAGATGTCCCTCAATGACCAGTACAGACGGGATCACACGTGTCTAGGGTGCTCGAGCAGTGGGCCGCGGGCCGCGCCAGCGTCCAAAAGCAGTCACCGCTGGGTTTAAGATAAGTAGGATACAAGCGCTATGAGATTATTTTTTTTTATTTTTTATTTTTGTGTAGTTGCGCGTTGTGCATTTTGTGTAACTTTTTTTTCTTTTTCTTTTTTAGCTGCAGAACTCATAGATATGGAGTAGCCGAGGTAACATGAACCTCAACCTCTCCACAGCAAGACAGATACAACAGAACAGAACAGAACAGAACAGTGCGTATGACGCGCGGCCGCTCAATTTGTTATCGCTCTGTCGGCATGTAGGTTTCATGACGGACAATGGTGACCGCACATAATGCTTTCCATTTGAGTTTCTGGGCATGTCACTGGTTCATCTGTAGTTATTTGCGATAAGCAGTTAGGGTTCCATGCAGCAAACGCCTTTGCTTAAAAGCCCGCGCATGCTGTTTTTTTAGTCGATACGGAGTGCAAAGATGAATCAGCTTGGTAGGGGGTCACCGTACTTCGTTGTATTCGTAGCAGTGCATGATAGTATTTCAAATAAATTATTGCGCTAAACTACGCGCTTACAAAGGCGTATGGCCACTTGTTGATGCACATGACTGCTAGCGTTAAAACATATTTAAAGTAAACATTTTCACAGGGTGTTTTCATTTACAAATACTTAGAAACAAAACCATTCTTTGCTTTTCTGCAAAATAATTGATCACGTTTGTTGACAATAAATTAACAAGACGAAGAATGTGAATTTATGGAGCCCATTGGGAATTAGGTCAGTAATTTTCATTAACGAATATTGCAACTATTTCACTCTACGTCGTAACCATCGCCAATTCGTTAAAATTTTCACGTGAGCTGGCAGCTACATAAATGACCATTGCCCCACTTCCAATAATCTAAACATCGCTTGCTAAGACAGCTCTTACCGTGCATATTGATCAGAGATTAAAATTTTGGTTCT